>JAJEJO010049789.1:0-28575 GCA_020662805.1 Glaucomys volans
TTAATTATTCCCTTTTAATCCTGCAACATGAGTTTCTCTCTCTCTTCAGGATTGTCCCCATCAACAAATAGATTTCTTTTTTGCATATCTTTAAGAAGAATGAAACTTTGTTAATATAATTTCCTTGCCCATCTTTCTCCCTATGTCTCTACTTTCTTTTCTAGAAATATTCTTGGGGAGAATCTCTTATTCTTGTCTCTATTACCTCTCACTCTGTTCTCTCTAATATTCTTCAGTCTTTCTTCATGAACGGTCAAAATTGTCTTCACATACAATGGCCTCTACCTGGCTGCATTAGGGTCTATTTTGCATCCTCATCTTCTAGTCCTAGAAGCAACATTGAAACCAGCACTCTTCTGCCTCTCCACTTAGCTCCAGGTCATCAAATTCTCCAGGACTCACTTCTACTTCTTCTGCTTCTCATTCTCAGTTGCATGTGCTGTGTCTCTGTCTGTTCCTTATCTCTTCTCCTGGGAGTCCTTCCATTGGTGTGCATATGCTTAAAGCTCCACCAGGAGTCCTGATGGGACCTGGTCAGTTCCAGACTGGTAGAGAGCCAGCTGCCTACTTGACCACGCTGAGTTGTACACAGGTAACTTGAACTAAAATATCCCATTTTCTTCTGGAAGTAATTGCCTTTCATAGACTTCTCACTTCTGCAAATGGAAAATGCAACATTCCTCTGGCAGCCAAGGTCAAGAGAACCTTGAAGTTGAACCTTGTTCTGTTCCTTCCGTGCATCAGCAAATCCTTTGGTTTTATTTCCAAGATATTTGGAGAACTCAACCATTTCTTAACACATCTGCTGCTAATGTCTAGTATCAGACACCATTGTCCCTCAATTTTAAGAGTCTTAGGGCAGCCTAATTAGTCTCTGGCCTCTATCCTGTCCTCTTAGAGATTGTTCTTAACATATAGGAAAAGGCAATCTCTTTAAGATGGAATTCAGGACATAGTGCTCCTCTGCTCAAAATCCTCAACAGGCTTCTCACCCAGGGCAGTTGATGACTGTGACTTACTGTGTCTGCCCCACAGTCCAGGTTGGTAGTCATCCCCAGTCTCACATTATACCCTTCATGCCTTCCATTCTCCACCAGTCTGGCCTCTGTTACATTCCTCAACTCCAGCTCAGAGACCTAGCCCTTCCTATTCCCTGACCTTTGGCACCCCCTCAGACAACCACTTCCTCAAGCTGGACCTTGTCAGACCTGCCCTCCACACTCAGTCCAATCATGCCCTTCTGCTCTGGCACATGACCCTGCATAGTGCCTGGCCTGGTTTCTCTTCTTCAGACAGGTCAAGTGTAAAACCACCTGTTTAATTGCTTCATAGGATTTATCACTCTATATCTTGATCTGGTTATTTTATTCACTAAAATTGGCAGTTAGTAGTAATCATTTGAATACCTTATTATTTCTTTACAAGAAGATAATTACACATTGCTATGTATATTTTTCTTCAGATTAGTATGTAGCTAAAAGCACAGAGTGTCGTATCTATTAGTAATTTACTTTTTCTCATCAATAGCCCCCATTTTGTAAGTGAGAAGACCAAACAAGTAATTTCAACTAACAAATAAAGAAACACATTAGCAAAGATCTCAGGTTAGAAATTCCCCTGAGAGTCCTTTCACAAATTGGACACAATAAAAGATCAGAATTTTGGGATCTTGCCTGCATTATTAACATGATGTCAGGAGTCAGGCTAAGTGTTGGAAGTGGCCCAACTGTCAGTGACTGCTCCTCTGGGTCACGTGGTCTGTGCTCATGGGAAACAATGCTCTTCGGTTCTCTTTCCCATTTCAAAAGAGTAAGCAAGAATGAATTCTGATTAATAAAGCTTTATGCAAGGGATCGAAGTACTACCATATTCTACTCCCTTTGTGTATTTGTGCATCCTAATATTTTGGAAGCAGAGAGTTTAGCCTGTGTTCACAAAGAGGAAATGGAGTTACTTCCATAAATCTGCTCACTTTCTATGAAAAGGAAGTCTTTTCAGGCCACCGTGAAGACATTTTCTCAAGTTCTCTACAACAAAAATTCTTTGGATGAAACATTTTGCTAATCTTCCTCTGCCAATGTTTGTTTCTTGGCTTTTCTGTATATGCACACATATTACCAATAATCCCAGTTGTAGTTTTTAATTCATGTGTTTTTAAAGAATAAGATATTTTGCTGAGCAAGTATGTTGAAGGAGCATGTGGGGTAGAATGGGACTTCTCAACCTTCCATTGGCATTGCCCAGAGAGCTTATTTCTGGGCTCCAACCCATCATTTCTGATTCAGTAGGTCTGGTTTGGGACTTGTATTTTTAAGTTTCTGAGTTATCCATGTTCCTGGTCCAATGGTCATGTGTCAGTGATATCGATCTTGATCTTTCTTCAAGTTTAGTGTGAACAGAATCATTTGAAAGGGTGATGCCATTACTGGATCTTTCCTCCTTCAGAAAGATCCACAGGGGATTCCAAATAAAAAGTGGGTTGGAATACAACCGACCTGGTGGCAGAGACAGGTCCGTGCTAACTGCTCCAGCTGATTGTCACAGATAAGGATTTCCTTGTGGGGTCAGAGAGAAGGGAGGAGGTGCAGTTCCCTGGGAAAACTCCAAGGAGGCTGGCTCTTCCCCTGACTTCTGAAGAGCAGAGTGGAGCGTTGAGGGAGGAGGCCAGCGTGGGAAGCAGAAGCCGAGCTGCAGGAGTCGGAGGCCAAGCCTCGGAGTCCTCTCCATCGCTGTCAGCTTCCTTGGACAGAGCAGTGGCAGGAAGCTGGCCAAGGAGGGGTCAGGAGGACCCTGGACACTGAGCCAGAAGCCCTGAATGCTTACCCCAGACTCGGAGGATCCACGGAAGACACGTGGCACCTGGCCTGACACACTGTGTGGCCTCCTGGGGAGCAACTGCAGGCGACAGGGAGCCGAACCAGCGCCTGGCTCCTCCTGCAGCGGCCCTGCAGCCTGGACGCGGCACGGACAATGAGAAGTGCCTGCGGAAGGGGACACAAGGGTTTCAGGGGCGGACGTGGTCAGCTCTGGCAGTGCCGGGAGTGACCGGTGGAGCTGCGGAGAAGCCCGAAGCCAAGACATTGCTCCCGAGTTCTCCTCCTACTCGCCCTTCTCTGACCCGCCCTCGGACAGAATGGGGCCTCCAGGCCTGTTTTTCTGACTTAGCTCGTGGTCTCAGGTTGCTGTCACCAGGGGGCCTCTGGGCAGTGAAGGTCACACTCCAGCAGGAGAAGACACTGCAGTGTATTCAGCGCTCCTGACACTCAGTGCGCAGCGCGTAGGGCAGTGCGTCAGGACGAGGAGGCGCCTCTCCCAGCAGAGAGCCACTGTGGAAGGGGCCATTTCCGACTCTGGCATCCATCACTTAGCAGGCACTTACCATGCAGCTTGCCTCACTTGGGGACTGCTGTCCTAGAGCACCGGGACCAGTGTCGCAGACTGAAAGAGTGCATGGATGTGTGTGTGCACACTTGAGTTCTCTGACTTCATGCGCGCATGGCCATGTCAGCCAACATTCGCCAGGAAGGAAAAGAAGGGAGGGGAGATGATGTGGGTTTCCCAGGTCATGTGGCTGATCAGTGGGAAGCAGTAAGTGGCCCTCAGAAGGCTGGTTCCCAAGGCTCTGTTACCAGTTGCTAATGAGAGCCAAGGCTGTCCTGGGCCCGTTAGGGAGGGTGGCAGGAGAGGAGCCTCTGAGGCTAGGAAAAGAGATGAAGCCTAGAACGGCTAGCTACCTCCTTACCCTGGGCGTGTCCCCAGGTCCCCGGCAGCCCCCACCCCGACTCTGCTGAGCAGCACCCAGCTCCTGGCATGAGCACCCACGACTCCTGTCTCTCCACACCAGCAGAGGCTGGTTCAGCTGGCGTCGGTTCCACGGGCACTTCAGCATTCTCAGCGCTCCTGCCCCAGTCCCCAGGGGGCACTGAGGTAAAATGACACTAGAAATATCCCTTTTTGTAAGCTTGAGATCCCTCAAAACTCAAGTCTCTCATAATAAGCTACCGAAGCCTGAAAGGAGGCTGGAGCGGGCCTCCCCCTCTCTCGCCAGTTTCTGTACCACAAGGAACCTTTTCAAGGTCCTGAGGAGGAGGCATGTCCACATCAAAAGGCTCCCTGTCCACTCCAGCACTGCGCTCTGCCCGTGGCCCCAGGGACGCCCTCTGGAGGGCGGTCTGCGCGAGGCTTCTTTCTCCTGAGTGCAACCTGCTCAGCGGGCGCTGTCAGGCAAACAGGCTCCTCGTTTTGTGTCTTGATTGCACAGAATTCGGCTCTTCCTCCAAGGCTGGCCCTCAGGTCCCCCAGAGGCCTGGGCCCACCCTCCCGTCTTCAGGGGTGACTCGCTCTTTGGTGCCCCTCCCTACTGTGCTGCCAGCCGGACAGCCAGCCTGCAGTCCCTGTGCTTCCGAGAGCTGAGAGACACCATCTGTTTCTGGAAGGCATCCCAACATTAACTCACGGCATCCAAAAAGGACCTCAGCTTCCTTCTAGACTCATCTGCTTAAGCTAAAAGTCAATCTCCTGATCCTGGCCTGGCCCGGAAGCGTGCTCCCTGCTGACAGAGCTCCTTCCCTGAAAGCGGTCGGTCCTGAGCAGTGCTTACTAGATTTCAGCTTTAAAGTGGAGGCCTGTAGAAGTCCTGAGGTCAGAGGAGGTTTTTGAAATCCTTCTCACTTCAGCAGCATTTCTCAGAGGCTGGCCTTTCAGCTATGAAAAGTTCGGATTTCTCTAACTATTTTCTTCTACATCTTCCGAATCCCCAGGCTAAGATGCACGGTGTCTATTTATAGGTCTCATCACCATTTTATAACTCTTAGAATCCTTGTTCTGTGAACTAATTACCAAACATAAATTTCAAATCTCAAATGAAAGTAATGGCAATGAGATTATATGACACTCCCTGGAGGGTAAGAGGCTTCACGCACGGGCCGGGCGGGGCTCATGTGCTGGAACAGTGCTAAGGGACAGGGAACATCTTGCTTTCAGTGACAAACCTCACTTGCGTGCATTTATGTATGTAGGTTGTTAGGTGACTGACATGTCTAACCTAACTAAATTTAAAAGTCATATGGGTTAATATATCAGCCAAATCTAATTTAGAGTAGATCAAATGGTCTAATTTATAGTAGATGAAAATACCTGTTGAATTTTCCTTTAATTATTAAGAATTAATGCAAATGTGCATTTTCTTGCTTTTCTGGAAAATGGTTTTCAGTGGCTTAATCCCATCATGATCACACAGTGCTTATAACTTCTAAATATGTAATTATACACAAATATAATACCTAGCTAAAAAGGACAGCACCTGTTAGAATTTTTTCCCAAGTTACCAAATGATTTTCAGGTAAACAAAGAAGTGTCATAAGTTTCACACTGGGAGGCCATAATAAGACTCCAGGGAATGCAAGACCTCCTAAACATTTATTGTTAAAATATTGATCTATATAATAGCTTTGAAAATAAATAAGACATTAAGAGTTGTGGTTAATATTATTCAAATTTTCTCTTGGCAATAAAACATAATAGGGTAAATTAATGAATGAAAAATAGTGGATTGGAAACCATGACAATGTATTCCTCCAACATATATATGATTTCAATACAGTTTTTCCTCTATCTCTGGGAAGAATGTAAGAAAATATGTGCAGTCAAATGGTATTAGAGTTTTAGTGTTGCTTTCCAATACTACGCAAAGAAATAGTGAAATTGCTTTCACGGTCAGGAGAAAATATGAAAAAGATTCAGTTAAAATAAAATAAATATTGTAGCTTTCCAGCAGGTTTAAAAGGGATTATGGATAAGGATTATTCCCTCATTTGTTGTTAGTCTGCCCCCTCGTGGTCTCCCGAAGTCGGATCTCAGCCTGAGCTAAAAATGGTAGCGTTATGTAACAGCCTTGCAATACTCATATAATATTGTTTAAATATTGTTTTAAACGTGAATTTAGAGAAAATGCCTAAGCTTGCTTAAAAAATCAAATAAGAACCTCAAAACTATCTCTGAAAAAATTTAAGAAAGCGTAGCCTTTAATTTCTAAATTTTAAGCATGAAATTACCTATCTAGATTCTATATATATATAATAACTATGTAATTGTAACTATATAATTATATATAATCTGGTTTATTAATTACCCTACAATAGTTATAATTAATTATATAAACTATACATGTTTTGTATTTATTTTTATGAACTTGTAGAAGTTAGAACTTTGAAGAAATTGTCAAAGTGCAATCTGAAATGACATTGAGGGGACTTCACCATTTATCTAACATCGCAGAAATACACTGTGGAAGATAACCCGAGCTCTTGTTACCAGCACAGGGAGAGATCCATTGGCCGCGGTAGCTTGTTGGAACTGGAACTGCTTTGGTGGGGCTGTTGTAAGCAGATCTGGACCCCAGGACAGCTGGCGTCACCCTCGATTTGCTTAAGAGATATTGTTGCAGGTTGTAAAAGGTATCCAGTGACAGCTGCCTCCTGGCCTCTTTGGTTAACTAATGGCTAAATATTGCCCATGCATTTTAAGTTCTTGTATTTCGAGTACTTAATGCAAATGATCTCTAAACTACTGTATTGTTAATCCATATCATGCTCGACTGAGCTTTTATTTCTTACTCCCTGCTTCATTTTATCTTCTACGTTGGACAGTGCTTCCAGGAATGCAGGGAGATGCTGCGGTGCATGTGGATCTTCAGCTGTACCGGCTTGACTGGGTAGGTGGAAACTTAAATGAAATAAGTAAGAGGAAGCATAAACAACCTTACGATGAACTAACTGCACTGCCACTTTCCCAGGCAGTGCCCGAGGATCAGTGTGACCATAACCTTTAAATACAATTCAGTTTGCTTTTTCAAAACCAAAAAGCAAAGGAAAGCCAATTTATGTCATGCATACATACAAGCACACACATACACACTGTACACGCACACGCAAGCGCACAGTATTTCTACAGGTTCTCTGCCTATGATTGTTTGATGATCTTGGCGAGGTCCCCTCCCTTCTTTGGACTTTATTTTCTCACCTGTAAAATGACAGTGTAGGAGCTGGTCAGTATTTTTTGAACCGAGATCTATAGATCTATTCTAAGTGACGTAATTACTCTGGGGAACATGCTTAACTATTTTTTCCATAGTTATGATAACCTACACATCAGTGCAAGTTATGACTGATTTGGATGCCACCTCCTCACTGCCAGGCACAGTGAAACCAGACCTGAAAACAGAGGCTCTGCATTTTTGCGGGGGGTTCTCAGCGTACAGTCTGCCAGATCTTGGCAGCTCGTAGCCGTAATTTTGGTGGTCCACTCATGCTCAAATCTGAGAAACTTTCTCAAATTACTTCCTATGTTTAATATTTCTTTTAAAATATAATATTCACTTGATTTAAACGGAGCTGCCAGCAGAAGGCAGCATACTACCAAAGAAAAAATTGATTATCTATGATGGTTGGGTGCTGGACTCCAATAAGCGTATCCAAAGAAGTCAACCAGTGAAAAGGTTAGACATGACGTCTGAAGCCAAGGGCAACAGTATTTGCACAACAAAACGGTCCCCGTCCAGGAAGAACTTGTTCAAATCTCCAGCATGGTGGTGGTGAGCTGCAGCACTTTCTCCAATTGTGAAGGAGGAACACTGTAAACTCTGAGGAGAAGCAAGAGCCCCACATTTGAAGAGTTTCTGTGCCGTAAGAGACAGGCAGCAAGGATACCAGTGCACAGCGTGCTCCAGACCGGGGAACCGTGTGCGCAGTGCAGGGCGCAGGGGCAGTGAAGGCCTGAGCTCTGGCAGCAGCTGGCCAGAACATTGCTCGCCCTCAGTTTCAGCACGAGCGGGCTCCCAGGGCAGGGCTTCAGAGTACTGACCACCCGCTGGAGAACAGGCTGAGGGAGTAGGTGGATGGCAAAGCCTGGCCCCTACTGACTGCCAGGGTGCATCTGTGTTGCTCAGATTGTTACAGAGATGGCCTACCAACCCCACTGATGACCCGAACTCTGTCTCCCTTAACACAGCGTTCCAGAGCCATAAATTTGTTACAATCCTGAAAAAAAATCAGGATTCAAAGATTGTCAAGTGCAATTTTTCTTGCTTTTAGGAGCCGAAGAGTTAGTTATTAAAACTATTTTATTGCTCTATTGGTTTTACTTCCTTGATCAGATTATTTGGATTTTATTTAATTTAATCTGATAATTTATGTATAACATTATCATAAATTGATTACCAAAATATTTAATGCTTGTGACTTTTCATTGAACAGTTATCACTCTTTCAAAATTCTTGATCGAATAAATATTATTGTGAAATATGTCATTTTTGATAATTACTCATGTATGTTTTATTTCTGGATGTATGATGGAGGGGATGTGCCTCTCATGAACATTGAAATTATGGCATTAATTTTAAAAAGGATTGTATATTTCTTTACAGAAGCATTTTTAAATTCTAAAATAGAGTTGTTGAGCTACATATATTCACTACAGATCAAACATAGCCAAGACAAAAACAAAACTCAGATAAGAAGAAAACTTCCCAGTAAGTTGGGTCTTGCTTTCCTTCTTAATAGTGGAACAATAATCAGCTTGAACAACTTTGCAGAAAATGTGCAATTAACCTAGAGGTCAACACAACAGGCCCCACATTTTAGTCTGATACTAACACAAATGGAAGGGAAAGCAAACATCTCTCTCTGCCTTCAGAGTGCCCGGGAGGAGAAGCAGCAGCTGGCTGTGTGTGCCTGAAGCCATCTATCACCCACAGGATGGCCTGCCATGCAGCCACGGAGAGCACCATGCCACTAACTGTGCTGAAGGTGAGAGTGAGCGTGCCCTCTCTCTTCCAGGACTTCTGGCTGAGTCCTACTAGGTCCTAGCATGTCCTCAGACGCTGTCCTGTGCTCAGAGCCATGCCTCGACACTGATAATTCGTACAAAAACCTGGTGATTATACCATCTCTATGTGCCACCTATACTGTTAATTTGGTCAATGCTTTTTTATTGACTTTTATTAAATTAAGTACATTTATTCCTAAAAAGCAACTGTATCATAAATGGGAAACCAGTCATCACCTTCTGGTAATGGAACAGAACCAGTGTACTAATAAATGCAGTCTGAACAGTCTTGCTTAGTAATGCTCTGAACCATGGCTTCGTGCTCTCTTTTTAAAAGAGGTAATAACAAGTATCAGAGAATATTAGAAACTCGACTATGTTGATCATGGCATTAGTCACAATAGCTGAAGTATGACATCAGTTTAGACGTCCACTGAAAGACGAATGCATACAGAAAATATGGCATAGGTACACAAGGTGAATTGTTCAGCATAATGATGAATGAAATGCTGTCATTTGCAGCAAAATGAATGGAACTGGAAGAATATGCTCTCTCTCCTAAGCTAAAAAGTCAGGCTAAACACAGAACAGTGATCAACAGAGGCTGGAAAGGGTGTGTGGTGGAGGATGGCAAAGAGGTTGGAGGGTATCAGTGCATGCCTTTGCCTGTGTGGAGATACCACACAGAAGCCCACTGAAGTGCAATAAATACCTGCCAGTCAAACATAAAATAAGTATTCAGTATTTTTATAACATGTAGTAATTGTACATGTTAGTGGGATTCCGCGTGGTATTTCCATGCGTGCATGGGCTATGTGCTGATCGGAGCCAGCCTCCCTTTTCCATACCTTCCCAACTATCCCAGTCTCTGGTTTTCACTACCCTGCTTTCAGGTTGCCTTATTTTAGCTTCTGGGTGAGACAGATCACGTTGCACCTGTCTTTCCGTGTCTGGCTCATTTTACTTGACAGAATGCCCCCCGAGACCCGCCCATTTTGCTACAGATTACCAGATTTCATTCCTTCGTGGCCGAGTGCTTTTCCCTGGGCATGTACACCACCTTTCCTTCATCCCGTCGTCTTCTGATGGGCAGCGAGGCTGGCTCCACGTCTGGGCTATGGAGGCCAGTGCTGCGCAAGCAAGGCCCTTCAGTCATCTCCCTGGAGTGCTGACCTCCCGCCCACTGGACATGTACCCAGGGGTGGGACAGGTGGAACACATGGCAGTGTGTTTGCAGTTTCTGAAGAACTTCCACGCGGTCCCATCGTGCCTGTAGTAACTTACCTTCCCACCAACAGTGTGTGAAGCCTCTTCCTTTCTTCTCATCCTTGACAGCATGTTAAAAATGTTGTCATGACTGCCTCCTGAGTAGGGTCGATGGCCTCTCCTGGTGGTTCTGATTCGCATTTCCCTGAATATGGAGCATTTTTTCATGTATTTGTTGGTCATTGGTGTCTCTCCTTCTGAGAAGTGTGTATTGAGCTCATTAGTCCAGCTTTTAATTGGATTGTATTTTAGTTTTTTGTTTTTTGTTTTTTGTTTTTTTTAGTTTCTAAGTCCTCTGGGTATTGAACTTGAGTCAGACGAACAGTTGGCACACATCCTCTCCTATCTGTGGCTTGTCTCCACTCTTCCATGTCTTCCTTGGCTGTGCAGCTTTTTAGTTCGACGCCACCTGACTTGGCAGGTTGAAGTTGTATCTAGGAAATCAGTGCCATGCCGGCATCTTGAAGCGATCCCTTGTTTCCTTCCTATTGTTTCAGAGTGTCGGGTCTTTAGATCCTGACGGATTCTGAGTTGATTTTTGTACAGAGTAAGAGTCGCCATCTTCTGTGTAGGGGTCTCCAGTTTCCAGAATCTTTCACTGAAGAGGCTGTGCTTTCTCCAACGTGGGTTCTGGGTACCTTTGTTGGGAGTCAGTTGGCCGCAGGTGTGTGGGATTATTTGCCAGAGATCAAAACACAAGAAACCACCCTAACCAGCCTTCAGACTAGTGGCTGGCTTGCTCCAGCAGGCCTGGGGGTTCGCAGGCCCTCCTAGGCGTCCTAAGGTCTTCTGTGCATGTCCCTCCTGAGCGGAAGGGTTGTGGAGTAGACGACTCATTACCCAAGCCCTCGGTGCCTACTCAGGAGAGCCGAGCCACCCCAGCTAGCGTTACCATCTCATGTGACTTTATCATGATATCTCGCTTCCTGAATAAAATTAACAGGTACGGATTGAACTCCATTTCCTAAGACATTTTTCAGCATTTTATTCTAGAGGTTTCCAGCTATCACTAAGATCTTATTCAACTTTCTGCTTTTCACCTCATAACCCACCAGGGCTGACATCTCCCTTTCTTACATGCTCTGGTCAGGTGAGGGAGTCAAGAGTACTGTTTGTTTTTTTTTTTCCTTGATGAAGGAAGCCAGGCAATTAACCATGCTTTTTATATATTGGAGAAATATTCGTAACAAAATCACTTGTCACTAGAACATTTGTAAAAATTCCCTGTGGTTTGTATTGAGGCCACTGCTTCTTTTTGTCCAATTGATTCCTCTTTCGCTGTTCCTCTCCTGTTCACTATTTCATGATGTCATTTCTGCTCTTTTCTATTTCTTAAGTAGTTTTACATTTCCAGTTGTAAATAATATTTTTTTCTATTATTTTCTATTTTGTGAATTTTCTCTAGTTCCCATTCTATTTAGTGACACGTGGTGTCTTTCTTCTTATCAGTTAAGCTGGTACTCCAGTACTTTGTTTATTTGGAGATTCAGATGAGTTGATTTCACTTGCTTTCACTTTGGGTTGCTTCTTTTTCCTTTTTTCTTTTTGCTGGTTCTGTTCAGCCACACATAACTGTGGGGTTCATTCTGACGTCATGGTAAAGGCCTGGGATATACTTTGTTCTAACTCAGTCCAAGGTGCTCCCCTTTCTTGTCCTCCTCCCTCCCTGTGCCTTCTCTCTATTCTTCCGCTGCTTACTTACAGTTTTGAACCCTGTGTCTACTGCAGGTGCCAAAAGGTGAGGGTCACTGTGTGTTCACAGGAGCACCAGGGAAGCCAGGTCAGTCACTGCCGACCTTTCCCTGTCCCACCCTCCTCCCTTCCCTTCGTTCCCCTTTCTCAACTCTATGGGCCTTTCTTCTATTTTTTTCATATCCTCTCTCCCTAATGCTGCTGCACGTCAGCGGGAACAGCCCACCTGTGACTTCGGGGCACTGACTTTTCCACTCAGTGAGATGGCTTCCAGGTCCTTCCATTTACCGTCGAATGCCAGAATGTCGCTCTTCTCTTCGGCTGGCTTCGGCTCTTTCAGTATTTCCTCTCTCTGGGTTCTTCTCCTGCTCTTTGGAGGGAGGCTCAGCAGCAGTCACTCTGCTCTGTCTGATTTACAAGTGGAGACATCGCGGTCAATCCATGGCCCTGAAGGAAGATTTGGTGACAAGGTGTACCCTCTGTGAAAGGTTGCATCTTTATTTTCAGATTCATGTCTTTTATAGAATTTTAATAGGACAATATTCAAAGAAGTTGAAAGAAATTTACAGTCAATACCCACACACACACTCGCCACCTGACTTTGATTGTGAACAATTTATTTCCCTGTCCTGCTTCCTCAGCCCTCTCCTCCGGACACCCTCTGTCCATCAGTCCGTCTCAGGTCTCATACATCTCAAAGGTGCACACATGGTCATCTCGTCTCTGCACCTTCTGGAGTGGGTGTCACTCACCAGAGGACAGGATTTATCTGTGCTCTCTTTGAGATAAAATTTACATACAAGGGAATGCACGAATTTCATATGTCATCCATTGAGTTCTGACAATCTCACACGCCTGGGAACCCCAAACCCCACTCCTATGAAAATACAGAAAGCACTGTCTCCCCAATGACTCCACCCTGTCTTCGAGTGCACTCCAGCCCCACATGTACAGAAGGAGTCCTTGCTCTGATTGCTCAAGTCACAGCAGACTTGTATTTTCAGTTGTCAGAATCTTTCCACATGCCCTCATTCCCATTAGTGATATAGGAATCATCTGGTGCCGTGCGGGTGTGCTCGGGAGGTTCCGCACTGCATCCCTGTGTGCCCTCCCCCTCCTGAGCACCTTGCGTGTCAGTGCACAGGTCACAGCTGCGGTGGGACCTCAGCAGTTCCTGATGTGTGCTCACACCTGGTCCCAAGTTCCTCAGGCATCTGTGGGGTTTGGGATTCTGCCCCCTAAGACCACGCGAAGGCACAGCCCCTGCTGTGATGTGGTCGATGCCCATCGGTGACCTCTGCGCTGTGCCACCTCTGCAGCGTCCAGCAACACTCTCGTTTCAGTCCAGCCAGCTGACCAACCGCTCCCGTGAGCTGCTCCATCTCTTCTGCACACCAGCCCCTGTTTTCTGGAAGTAGACCGCTGGACAAATTGATTGTCCTTCTTCCCTTTAGTTACCCTGTTATATATTCTGTTTATACTGTGTTTAAAACTACCAATAGTCTCAAATTGTACAATTATGAATTTATTATTCTTACTTTTCTTATAAATTCCATGAAACCATCGCACCGTTCAACCTATTTCTTACTAGTTCCCACAAAGCAGCCTCCTACGCTGAGTAACTACAGACACTTACCTGCCAAATGACAAGCGTGTCTCCTTTAGTTTTAGATGTGTGAGTTTAAGGAGTTTCCAATGAATTTTTATTGAATAATTTTATAGAATTAACAAAAACAAAATAAATATTTATATTACTTTTTTCCCTGAAAGTTTAGCATCAATATAGACTTTTTTACTATTAAAATTTACCTTTCTGAAATGGAATGACTTCTCCAGGTTATAGACTAAATGCAATGTTAAAGAGAAATTCTAGTTATTATGAATAAGAATGCCATTTCTTATTTGAAAATTTTCATATATTAAGATCTAGAGAAAAAAGCTGCAGTGAAATCTAATGTTTAATTTGGCCTAAAAGTAAATTTAATAAGTTAACTTTAATTCACTTTATTATGCTGCCTTGCAATATTGGGTTAGAAGAGTTGATGAATTTTCCCTAGGAAGCTGTGACCCCTTCCACCTAAACACAGAGTATTGAGCAAACATGTGCTTCTCTGCCCTCCGAAGAAGCAATGCCAACATGAGACGTAAAGAATTGCAGCATCTAAATCTATCAGGAAAAGAGAACAAAAATGGAAAAACAGACTCTACACGATGTTGAGATATAGAAAGCTCTGAAAAAGCAGAGCAGCATATGTCCATGAGAAACAAGAAACCTGGCCACAGAAAGCCAGGGAGATTTAGAAGCTTGAGACACAAGAAGCTGTAAAACTCAATGGTTAGTTGAAGGATTAAAACATAGAGAGTTGATGTAAATATCTAAATTTACAGCAACCCATATTTTAAATTTCAGGATAATTTAAATTAAGTAGTCGCCCATCTTGGTAGCAGCAGATTCATGGAAGACAGGTAATAAAAACAATAGCAAAAACCTGAAAATTTGCACATTGAACCATGAGTCCTTCAGGCTCCTTCCCTTTTTTGGTCCTAAATACATTGGCAGAAGGCATGCCAATTTCAGGAAAAATCGAACATTTGTTTCTCTAAAATATTTGAAATACTCAACACAAAGTCAAAGGTTGATCTTCCCTAAAAGACTTTACCAGCTTAACCATTGCTTACCATAATGTAAAGCGAAGTTCACTGGTTAGCAGAACTATCCTCCATTTGTTTTATGTGCATTGCTATTGAGTCTAAACAGAAATAGTTACTTGACAATGAGGAAAGTTTCCAATAAGAAAACAGATGGGCGTGCAAAAGGAGGAAATCAGAAGAGACAAGTCATGTAGGAGAAAAAAATCTTTTAAAGCATATAATAACTATATTAGTTACCTCAAAAGAGGAACTGATACCAATGATACAAGAACAGGATAAACTAAACTGAAAAGGAGAGGCTGGAGGTGTGGCTCAGTGGTACAGCAAGTGCTCAGCATGAGTGCAGCCTGGGTTCAATCTCCAGAACTGCCTCACCTGCCAGTCAAAAAATAATAGAGATAATAGAAATTCTATCTTAGAGCAGTGTTGATTTGCATTTCTCTTATTACTAGAGATGTTCCACTTTTTTTCATATATCTGTGATTGCTTATAGATCTTCTGTGAAGTGTCTGCTCATTTCCTTGACATTTATTGATTGGGTTATTTGTATTCTTGGGGTAAAGTTTTTTGAATTCTTTATAGATTCTGGAGATTAGTGCTCTCTCTGAAGTGTGTGTGGCAAAGATTTTCTCCCACTCTGTAGGCTCTCTCTTCATGTTATTGTTTCCTTTGCTGAGGAAAAGCTTTTTGGTTTGAATCTATCCCAATTATTGATTCCTGCTTTTAGAGGTGTTGGTGAGGATGTGGGGAAAAAGGCACACTCATACATTGCTGGTGGGGTTGCAAATTCGTGTGACCACTCTAGAAAGCAGTGTGGAGATTCCTTAGAAAGCTTGGAATTGAACCACCATTTGACCCAGTTATCCCACTCCTTGGTCTATACCCAAAGGACTTAAAATCAGCATAACTACAGTGATGCAGCCACGTCAATGTTTATAACAGTTCAATTCACAATAGCTAGACTGTGGAACCAACCTAGATGATCTTCAATAGATGAATGGATAAAGAAACTGTGGTATGTATACACAATGGAATATTACTCATCCATAAAGAAGAATAAAATTATGGCATTTGCAGGTAAATGAATGGAGTTGGAGATATCATGCTGAGTGAAATAAGTCAATCCCAAAAAACCAAAGGCCTAATGATTTCTCTGATAAGTGGATGATGATACATTACTGGGGTGGTGGGGGGAGGAGATAAGGGAAGAATGGAGGAAGAATGGATTGTGTAGAGGGAAATGAAGGGTGGGGAAGGGGCGGGGGAAGGAAAGATAATAGAATCAGACAAACATCATTACCCTATGTACATGTATGATTACGCAAATGGCGTGACTCTACTTCGTGTACAACCAGAGAAGCGATAGTTGTACCCCATTTGTGTACAAGGAATCAAAAAAAAAAAAAAAGAATAGAGAACCAGAAAAAATATCTTGAAAAATAAATGTATGGAATATAAAGTAGCATAAGTAAAAAATTCAATGGAAATGTTGGCACAGAAGCAACACATTCTCACAAATGTAGACACAGCAAAAAGACGACCAAATGGAAAACAACAAAAGAAAAGGAAACTCGAGGGTTAATGCAAGAGTCGCAACGACTGAACAAGAGGAATTTTAAAAAGAGGAAGCGCAGAGGAGAAGATGGAGAGGAGCGAGGGGGTTAGTGTGCGAGGGCCACCATAGCTCATCACCACCTACTTTGTGACGTCAATGACAAATTTCCTTCTCACAGCTGTAGCGTCTAGAAGTCTGAGGTCAGAGTTCAAGAGGGTTGATTGGATTCCCAGATAATCAACCGCAGCTCCTGAGAGTCTCCGAGAAGGAGGTGACTTGGATAAAAGACGCTGCTGCGATGCTCAGACACCCTGGGGACAAAGCGAGACGGGGATCGTTCTGACAATTACTCTAGCAATCCGAATATGAGAAAAGGAAGACTGGAAGTGGGATAAACTGCGTGAGCGCGCGCGAGGAGCGACCGATCCTTTCAAGATTTGGACGCGACTCTCACTTAGGACCCGGCGACGCTCTCTCCGCTCTGTGGTCCCAGGACCCTGCTGCACCAGGGACACCCCCACTCCCCTTCCCTGTGCTCCGGTTTCCTGCCTTCCCTCTCGCTTGGTTGAGCTCCTTCTAGCACGCAGCCGGGGTTCCCTGGAACCCGCAGCCACGTGCACCCGTTAACTCGGATTAGGTCTCCACCCTGTTCACACCCATCGCCATGAGAAGCTCGGGACTGGGACACTGGGCTGTCCCGCGCTCACAGCTCGGAATGGAGCCTTGGCCTCCCATTGGCCTCCTTCTCCTTCCTGAATCTTTCCACTTTTTCTTTTAGAAATCACAGACAGGCCGGGCGCGGTGGCTCAGGCTTATAATCCCAGCACTTGGGAGGCTGAGGCAGGAGGATCACGAGTTCAAAGCCAGCCTCAGCAACTTAGCGAGGCCCTAAGCAACTCAGTGAGACCCTGTCTCTAAATAAAATACAAAATAGGCCTGGGGATGAGGCTCAGTGGTGGAGTGCCCCTGGGTTCAATCCCCAGTACAAAAAAAAAAAAAAAAAAAAAAAATCACAGACGGTCAAAAGCAAGATATCTTTAATCTCGAGCCTCCAACTTTACCCTGAATGTTTCCTACTTTCTTGCACAAACTACAGATGTGTTGTCAAGGGCTGGCTCTCCTGCAGCCTCTGCAGCCCACGCATCCCGAGCACCCGTGGACCGAACAGGGAAAAGTCCGGTGGCTTCTCAGGGCTCCCTTCAGGCCTTCTCCACCCATTTTCTGCGACCCCAGCACGTCCCTCCACGTGGCTCTCGGTGAAAGGCCTCTGAGCTGCTGTCCACGCTCTCGCAGACAGTGCCTCCCAGTCACTGGGCTCTGCCCAGGTGCCCAGGGACCTGGCATCCATGCCCTCTCCTCTCCGGGCCTGGCCCTCTACCCGTGCGATGCCCGTGTCTCCACTGCGCCTCAGCCGTTTGGCCCTGCCGTTGGCCCTGCCGTCGCCGCTGCCCTGCTCCTGGTCCTCGCTGCAACCACGCTCTCCTCAGGGACCCTGCCGCCCCGCCCACGGGTCCAGACCTCCTTCTTGGGTCTCCACCGCAGCAGTGTTCTGGCCTCGCCAGGATCTTGGCCCCGGGGCCTTGCCTCTCTGTCACACCATCCTCGCTTGCGCGCACGTCTGCGGTTCCCGTGGATCGCAGGCGACCCTGCGCCTGTCCAGATGGCGCTCCCTGCCCGCCTCCCTGTTACGCCCTCTCCTTCGGCTTCACTTTCTCTTTTTTCTTTTATGATGTTTATTTGGATGACATGTATACATATGGACAAAAAATTATCCCCAACAAATAATTTCACTCATAACTTTTTTCCTTATTTTCTTTTGTTCTCCTTTCTTTTCTTTTTTGGCAGTGCGGGGGTTGAGGACAGGCCTCCACAGGCCAGGCAGGGCCTCCACCCCTGAGCCACAGCCCAGGCCTCTGGGCAGTGAGCCCAAACCGTCCTGAAGAAGCAGGTGTGATTCCGTGTACCGGGCGCGGTGAGCGCAGTACTAACAGCAACACATCCATTATTTTTAGAGATTTAAGCAGGACATTTACCAAAGACTTTAAATAGACCTCTTTTTTTCTCCCCTGCGGAGATGAGAATCCAACAGAAAAGTTGATTTGAATGTTTTCATAGTTGACATAAAACATTTGGCCGAAGTTCCCATTTGTTTAAGTAAATAAACAAAAGTGTGGACGGCTTAAGGCCGGAGAGATTTCCTAGTGGGACCATGGGTCGCTTGACATTCTCAGCTGATATTCCAAAGAATTTAACTCTACACCTTGAAGAACAAAGAAAAATACTTTTAAAAGATGAAACAGAAAAGTGAACCTAAGGTCCGCTCAGTCCCGTGGGGTGTCCTCGCAGCTCCCCAGGCCTGCCCGGCCTCACGGGGAGGCTCTCTGGATCGCAGCCCGGACAGCACTGCTGACCATGTCCCAGCAGCAGCATGTGTCGTGGGCCCCACGGGTGCTGACAAGGGCCAAGGGAAGGCCGAGTGTGAAGGCTGATACAGCACAGCAGCGCAGAAGGGAGGCCAGGAAAGACCCCTCCTCTGGGTAGGGAAGGTCCTGTAACGCGGGGACGCACGTCATGGCGGTCCCGTCGGTGTCTTAGAAATATGGCTGCAAAAGAAATCAGAAATAAATAGAAATAAAATAGACACTAGATTTCAATACGAATCCGACCAAGAGTCAACAGCGGATCAGTCCGAGCTTCTGCCATCGTGTGTAAGAGCGGAAGTGCGGCTGTTATATGCCAATCATTCAAGTTAAATCAACAGGCTCCCACGCTAGAGGCGCGTCTGACACTCCCTCCACCCACACAGCCTCAGGCACAAACAGGCACGTGGAGACGGGGCACCCGCTATCATGAGCAAATATTTACAGAGAGCGAATGTAGTCTGTCCTAGGTATTGAGGACGAGGTCACACTGATTAATTTCAATCTGAAATGGAACCCAGGTTGCACAGGAGAAAAAGTCAACAGAAAGAATAAAACAAACTGAAAAGGAAGAAGAAATACAGGGCCGCCATCCACAAGTGCCTTCCCCACCGGGGAAAGCTCTCTAAATTGCGCCCCCTATTCCATGTTTTATTAGCTGCACCCAGAAGATTTTTTAAGAAAAGGTCAGATATGGTGACCCTTGTCCTTCAGAGGTCCCCAAAGGGTCCAGGCCCAAGCATTCGACTCAGCCAGGCGCTGGGGCAGCTGGGGACGTAGGGGTGCTGGCTGGAGACAGGGAGGCAGGCCATCCCAGGAGCAGGGCTGGTTGTGGCTATACCCCAGCTGCCCCCTAACGCTGGCCACGGTGGGATTGTCGGGAACCTGGGCACCAGAGGATGAGCATCAGGGTGAAGTAGCCTCAGCAAGCCAGGTTCCCCAGCTCTCCTGGGCAGGCAGCGCCGCGTTGCCTGCCAGGCTGGGCAGTTCTGCAGTCCCAGGACACGTCAGGGGGAGTGACTGGAAACCAAACCAGGCCTGCCTTCGACTGTTCAGGTCGCCTTGAGTCGGTCACTCCACTGCTCTGAGCCTGTTTCCTTGCCTATAAAATATGGCTGCTATATTTAATTTGCATTCTGCTTTTAGAAATTGAAATAAAATCATATATATACAGTTCTAGCAAGCCATAAAATCCATAACTCATCCATTCCAAGAACTGACTGGGAGCCAGGCTGGTGGGACACGGCTGCAACCCCAGAGGGTCAGAGGCTGAGCCAGCCCAGGAGGGTGAGTGGACCCATCACAGGATGAAAGATGGGGAGGGCTGGAGACGCAGGCGGAGGCAGGGCGCCCACTGCTGGGTCCAGCGCTCAGTGAAGGGAGGAGGCAGAGAAACCAGTGACCTCTCCTGTCCTCACAGGGAGAAGATGAGATGACTGGCAGGGCCTGGGATGTGGGTGGGGACAGGGACAGGCGCAGGAAGGGCATGGAGCCCAGGAGCCGGTTCTGAACCGGCCCGGGACTGAGGCACCTTCCCCTGCTCCTCCACATGCCTCTCTGACAAAAGCCACCCTCCCTGTGACGTGACTGCACCACCCTGTGCCTGCCCACCAGGCATCAGCTACGCCAGTGTTGCTCCCCGCCCCGTCCCACGACCCAGCTGGTCAGCCCTCCACCTCCTGGTACGTCGGTGGTCCCATGGCCACCAGCCCCAAAACCAAACTGCTTAAGAGAAGCTCCGGCCATTCTCTCTCTCCCCCGCAGCCCTGAGAGTGGACGCTCTGGTCGTCTGCTTCTCTCTCTCTCTTTCTCATTCACTTCCTCTCTCGCCCACTTTTTTTCTCTCTCTCTCTCTCTCACTGTGGGCAGACACTCTGCCTGTCCGCTTAGTAAAATCTCTTGCATGAGCTCCCAGAGTGGTTTTCTGGGTGCTTTCACCCACCCCACCCACCCCTTAAGCAAGACCCACCCTGGATCTGGCTGAAAAGCGTGGCCTTCAACAGTTAGAACAGTCCTCCAAAAGTGGGAAATTAGACTAAGGGTGTGGAGTGAAAGGAACACGCAGTCCCGTGGTAAGAGGAGCATGGAGGCATGGGGAGTGAGCATGTGGGAAGCCTCTGAGGAAGGGCCCAGGGGGGAGGAAGACCAGGAGATGGCAGGTCACGGCCTCGGCAGACAATGGAATGGAAGCCACCAGTACCAAGATGGAAGCTCTTATGTGCTAAGAAAGAAAGGAAGGAAAGAAAGAGGGAGGGAGAGGAGGGAAATGGGGGAGGGAGGAGGAGGAGGGAGGGGGAGGGAGGAGGAATGGAAGGAGGCAGGGAGGAAAGAAGGGAGGGAGGGAGGAAGGAAGCAAGGAGGGAGGGAGGAGGGAGGGAGGGAGGGGGGATGGAAAGAGGCAGGCAGGAAGGAGGGGAGGGAGGGAAGGAAGGAGGGGGCAGGAAGGAGGGGAGGGAGGGAAGGAAGGAGGGGGCAGGGAGGCAGGGAGGGAGGGAGGGAAGAGAGGAAGGAAGGAGGGAGGGAGGGAGGAGGGATGGAAGGAAAAAAGAGGGACAGAAACTCAACCAAAACCAAGCCAGAGGCCAAAGGGAAGTGCCCTGTGCACACAAATCCCTGTGACAAGAGTCCTCGCAGGCCCGTCTGACACTGCAGGATTCCAGATGAACTGCTTGCACAAGAACACTTGCCTAGCAACAGCTGCCCCACTGAGGAGGTGACCCCACACCAGTGCTCTTGTCTCCAGGAGAGCTCACATGGGCTTTCCTGCTCTGGTCCTCCACTTTCTGTTTTGACAGCTTTCCCTCTTTCCCAGGCCCCAGCCTCCTGGGAGGCACTTATGGTCCACCACAGAACACGCTTCCAGACAACAGCAGCTTGCTTTTTCCAAATAAACTCTTTGTTTTGAAAAATCCTTCTCTCTGTAGCTCAATTAACTTGATGATAGATTCTTGATTGTAGAAGGAAAGGGGGATTCTGCCTCGTCCTGCGTGAATGAGGGAGAGGTGGATTTCTGTCGGAGGACGGAGCCAGCTATTGATTGATCACCAAGAAACTGATCCAGCGAAATAAACTCAAGAGCCAATTATCTTTTCAAATGGGAGGGGGTGTGATGGATTGGGCCATGCCAAGATCTGGCCTCAAAGCAAGATGCAGGAGCCCAGCTTCCCTTTATTTATAGCTACACAGGTAAAGGGGGACTGTGAGGGGCTTCTTCTGTGAGGAGCAGCATGTGGTGGAGTTGGGGAAGCCATTGCTTAGAGAATGAGCATCTCCTCGGGGCTGAGCCACCTCTGCACAGGGCCACCTACCCCAGGCTGTGTGGGACAGTCTCTCATGACCACCAGTTCCTGGGAGTCAGACCTCCGTATCCCGCGGCTCAGCCAGCCTGACTCTGCTAAACACGGATGGCTCCCCACACTTGATACATACATGCAGACAGACAGACAGACAGGCAGATATACAGGGACTTAGACAGAGGCTGGCTCCCAGTCGTGAGCCGCTCAGTTCTGAAGTCCCGGTCCTTGCTGAGAGGCCTCGCACACTCGCATTCCTCCTTTCATCAGTGACTGCATCCTCACCATCAGCCTCTTTTGCAACTACATATGAACTAACTAGAATAATACGGGGGAGACCATCTACTTAGTTGGCGTTTTCTGCTTTATAAAATCCCAAACAGCTCTAAAACGGTCGTTACTGTACGTGGCCAATGAAAATCACAGATGAACTGTTTCAGCAAGTTTAGGGTAGCGACATCGAGGAGAAATGCACACTGCCAGCAGGAACTGTGACCTCCAGCGGGTATGTTCCTCGGCTCAGAGCTGACCTGGTGACAAGTCATGCTTCTTTCATGGATTAAGCAGCGAAGTCCCTTAGCCTAATCCATCACCGAGAGAGCCGGAGGTCTCGTGACCAGGCAGACCCGCCTGCTCTTGCTCCGCAAGCAGGAGCAACGCGAGGCCAGATGGAGCTCAGCAGAGACCACACATCAAAGGACGTGAATCGAGTGCACCTGGAAACAAGAGCCACGTAAGGATTTCACGTTTTCTAAGTCCTGCATTTAGTATCCCACACGGCACTTAGTCTTTGAGGAAAGGTGAGGGAGATGAGGGCCCATTAAAGTCTCGCTCTGTCCTTAGGTCACTTCCTCTGTAGCTCCCGAGTAGTAACAGAATTTCAAGAAAATATGCTATTTACTGAAAGTTTAAAAGCAGGCCCTTTTTCCTGTTGTCGTATCAGTCTTTCCCCTGGGACAGTTGGTCCGGCACTAAACCATAACAAGGATGATTTAAACATGTCACTAATTTATCTCTGTTACCCAGTATATGCAGGAGGCAGCACTTTTCTATCTGCTTATGGAAAGGGGTGGACAGTGTGCAGCGATTTATTATCCAAAGACGACTGTGCTGTCGATCACACGTTTTCTAAGGATGTTGCGAAATACAAGCCGCCTCCCCTGCGGAGCTTGGGCTCACATGTGAAGCAGGCCACGCTGCTTTGCCTTACTTGGAACTCAGACTTGAGAGGGTGAGACTAGCCACAGAGTTCATGTCCCTGGAATGAAAATATCACAGAGTTGTCAGCTCTGGGATTTGAAGACATAAGAGGTCAAGGAACAGGCTCCCACAGGACGTGGGGGCGTAGCAACTATGAAACACAGGAAAATAAACTTTGGGGGAAAAATAGAGAAATCAAAAATTCAGGCAAATAATGTATCTACAAAACTGTGTGAATGCCATTGTTAAGAAAAACTTAAAAAGATATCCCAACACTGCAAATTAGAAAGTACAGTCCTCAGTGGATTTGCATCATAGATGTTACTAAGATGTAAAATTTAGCCCGTAACATGATCTCTCAGGGATTTTTAAATCTCAGAGGAAATATGCAGGTCCAAAAACATGCATCACAAGTAAGTCCAGCCAGTTTAGCATAATTAACTATACTCCCAAAATGGAAAAGCACTTTCCAATGTGAGCCTTGACCCCTGGAACCCAGGAAGAGGGCGGCGACTTCCGTGCATAGACGTGGAAACATTGCTTCAGAGAAGTGATGATCAGCCGTTTCAAACCACCTTGCTCCTTTACTGCAGGTCTGAAAGTTCCTCTGTTTTGTATTAAAATACAGGCTAACATCATTTTGGCAGGGCCATGACCAGGTCCAGTGGGCAGCGATCCACGCTGTTCCATCTGTTATCACAGCCTGACCTGACCCGTGGGAGGGGCTGGGAAACAAAGCCCTTATCCTGGTCTGCTGTCAAGGTCTGCAGCTGGGCGCTCCAGAGGGAGGGCTGCTCCAGGTCAGGAGGCTGCGAGCCTCAGGGACAGGCTCAGCTCAGACCTTCGAGATGAGGAGTTGGTCCCGAGGTCCCTGGCTCCCTACGACTGTGCCAGGCCGGGGTCCTTGGACACGCAGGAGCAAAGCTTTCCTCAGTCCTGGGGATTGAACCCAGGGCTGCTCTACCACTGAGCTGCATCCCCAGCCCTGCTTATTTTTTATTGAGACAGGGTCTCATTAAATCGCTGAGGCTGGCCTCAGACTTGCCGTCCTCCTGCCTCAGTCACCTGATTTGCTGGGGTAACATCTGTGCCCCCCACACCCAGCTGCGCAGAGGCATTTCTGAGGGACATTCCCCCTCTTACGCGGCACCTTTGTCAGCACAAGAGTGCAACAGACTTCTCCTAGTCGACTTCGGTCAGCTCCACTCGGCACTTAGGAAACATTTATTACCAAAGCCATGGCGACAACTCCGTCTACGCTTCATTTCCTTCTCTTCACAACACTTGCGCAGTTTGAAATGAAGCACGTGAAACTGGCAGCAATGTAATATGGCCACGTAAATGACAGTCGGTGCCATAAAGACCACCGGGAGGACATCTCACGGGCCGAGTGACAGCAGGCACAGTGATGGTGACTTCACACAGAGACAGGTGCAAATTAGGATGTGCACAGCCGTTTTCCCTCTGAGGCTTGTGCAGTGAGTGTTTATGCGATGACATAAATAACACTCGTAAACTTGGTGACTTGAGCAGGACATGCAATTACAAGTCGTTCATCACTTAGCTCCAAAAAGACATGAGACAGAATCGTGATCACTTCAGACTTAGCGATTCTAACCAGGAGTCATGTGTCCTCATTGTAAAGATGTTTTATTATTCCGTGTTTAGCTGTAGCTGCGGGGCGAGGAGGAACCACATAAACCCGCACTCAGCCTGGGTTTGGGAGGGCGTTCTCTCCCGCAGGCTGGGCAGGCTGTTTCAATCTCTGTGTAGCAAGATTTTTTAAAACAAAGTTATGGTAGTCAGGAGGGCGGGGCTGTGCTGTCTTCTAATTAAATGAGTTAAATGGACAAAGAATGTGGCCTCCTTCTGTCCTGGGAAGCCCTGAAGGAAGGCTGGGGAGGGCGCCAGGGGCCCCTTCAGGGAGGAGGAGGAGGGGACAGCACTCTGGGACGACCCTGCAGGCCTCATCGTGCCCTCTGAGGGCCCCGCCTGTCACCTCCTGCCATCGCTGCGTCCACATAGCACAGATTCCGTGTTCCCGGCTCAACAGTGCATGTCTGTGAGAAGGAGGACTGGCGGGCGGCCCTGAGTGTCACCTGCGGGTGACCCTGACCTGGGAAGGGAGCTGAGCGTGCTCAGCACAGGCAGTGGGACGTCTCCCGTCCTGCTTCCCCGAGCATCCGCTGAGCTACCAGCCACTGCCCAGCAAACCTGTCTCCTGACTCAAAGGGGTGAAGGAGGCAGAGGAGGAGGAAATGTCATCTGCTGTTTGTTCTGAAATGAGGGCCAGGCAGGGACTCCTTCGAGCCATTGTGGTGTTCCCTCGTGTGCACAGCAGTGTCTGACCAAGGGTAGTTTTTATTTACTTTTATTTTTTTTCAGGGTTTAAAACCTTTTATTTGAATATTAAAAATCATTTGAACAGAAAATATTGGCACTCTGACTAAACTGCATTTTACAGGCAGCGTGAAGGGGAGTTTTACACCGATTGGAAAAGTTACCTGACACTTTCTGTGCGTGTGTGTGTGTGTGTGTGCATGAGTGTGAGTGTGTGAGTGTGTGTGCGTGTGGATGTGTGGGCGTGTGTGTGTGCACACACACACATACGTACATGTGTGTGCATAATACTTCTAACTACACATATCTGCCATGCGCACGCACACTCGGTTTGTCTACTCCATGGTGTAAAAACTGTCACCAAGACCAAGATCAACCTACCCCTGGCCGCCAATTAGCCTGAAAAATTCCTGAAAGCTCAGCAGTGCATTCTTCGGCAGTGTCACGAGGGGGCTCAGCCACCGCCAGCCGTGGGCATGGCAGGCTCGTGGGTGTAGGTGGGTGTGGGGTGGAAGGTACCCTGTTGTGCAAAAGCATTTTCTGGACCCTGAAGGGGTTTTCTTCACATTACTGGGGACATTCTGAACAGCCATTTCCTTTCCGTGACCTGTGTCACAACGTGATGACTCAACGCTCTCATGAACCAGGTCACCATCAGCCTTCTTCTCCAGCCCGATGCCACTCGCGAGGCCCAGGTGGTACTCGAGCCATAATGCATACCTTTCTCTTACCTCCTAACTCACGTGATGAACAGGGCGCACACACGTTTGATCTAGAAATTCCTGGGATATAAGTACAATGAAGGAAATTCTGTATTATTTCATAGTATGAAAGAAACTGTGGCACAATTTTTAGTGGCACAAGAAGTTTCATTATTTAAAATACAACTAAAGTTTCCATTTTTTCTCAGCATCGTCATCAAGAACTCGCTTTCTGACTCACCTCTTTATTTTCCTTCCAAATGACTCTTAGGAAAGGATGAACTTTGTAATTAAAGGTGAAAAAAATATTTGAACCTTTTTATATCCAGAACACCTTTCTTAATGCATCGGCATGTTTTGGAAACTTTCAATGTGCTTTTTAGACAGATTATAAGATAATGTGGAGCAAACATAATGGTCAGCTAAAATCTACTCAGCCTCAACACTGAGAGTTCTCTAAGTGACTTAAAAACCATTTCTCTTCTCACCTACATCTCTGCTTTTTTTATATATATAACAAAACTTACAAATGTCAATCAGACAATTTTTTTTTATTTCTAAGGCTGAAGCAGCCACTACATACGGCTACATAAAATAATAGTGACTTATTCCTTTTTAAAAAAAATAATGTAAATTTTTAAATTTAAATCACAGCATTGAGAGTCCTGTTTCCAGAAAGATGGAGACAAACATGGAGTCAACTCCGCTTGTGAAGTGCAACTGAAGCCCTGGGCGTGTTGTCTAAACAGAAGAGATACTGAAAGATGGAATGTAGAGAGTAGCAAAGCTGGAATCTTCAGTACTCAAGGAAGGAGCATCTCAGTGACTTCCCTTGGATTTCTTTTTGTCTCAGATATGCCAGACTTGGAGCAGAAAGCTGACAACCCAGTAAGACCAACCGGCACAGACAACAAAAGAACCCCAACAAGAGTCTGCTCTTTCTTGCCAGAGGGACAGGGAAAGGGCTTCCTAGTAAGACCCACAGACGGCGACCACCCTAATTGAACTAATCACCATAGAAATAACTGCACATCTCCACCACACCAGCAAGGGCTGAGCAGGAGCCTAGGCATCCACATCTGCCAAGATGCACTGAGGCACCCAACGCCCCTGCCATCCTGCGTCAGAGAAGATCAGGCAGCGAACCAGGACTGATTTCCCCTGGGCAGTAAGAAGGCACCTCCCATTCCCTGCCAGAGGGGTGCCAGGAGACCAGTGTGGAGCACCCAAGGCCTGTACCAGTACCTGGTGGTAACAAGGCCCCCCAGCACAGTGTCAGCCAGCATTGATGCATTACTGCTCCAGACGGGGAGAAAACACGCACGAGAAAGGACTAGCACCCAGGATACATAAAGAGCCCTCCACACTCAAGAGCCAACAACCAACCAGATAGTCCAACTAAAATGTGGGGAAAGCATAGGAACAGTCAGTTCATGTAAAAAGATGTGCAAATGGAAAATAAGCACACGAAATATGTTTGGTATCACTAGCCGTTAGAGAAGTGCAAACTCAGTTCACAAGATATCATTAAATACCTGTCAGAGCAGTTAAAATAAAAGATGGCAGCAACACCCAATGCTGGTGAGAATGTGGAGAAGCGTGGATGACTTACACATTGCTGGAAGAAATCTGAATGGGAACTGCGTCATCGGAAGACAGTTGGACGTTTCCTACAACGCTAAGCACACAACTGCCCCCGTTGACACTGCAACAACCTGCAGTCTCCAGAGCACTATGAAGACTGAAGCAAGCCTTTCCTAGACGGTTGCACACTTACGGGTGATTTACGCAACATTCTCAGAATGATGAAATTCTAGAGAAAGGACTGGGGTTAAGAAGGGGGTGGGGTGGGGAAAGGGTGACAAGGGGTTCCTGTGGCAAAGGGAAGGACTGATCAGTGTCAGTGTCCCAGTTGTGATGTGTGTGGGTTAGGGTTTTGCAACACCTTACCACTGGGGGAACCAGAGGAAGAACACGGGAGATCGCTGCTGTTTATATCTTACAATTACATGGGACTGCACAATCATCTTAAGTAAATGTCTGATTAAAAATACCACAGTGCCACTGAGCCAGAAAGTGCGAGACACAAAGGCACATGTTCTCTGCTTGCGAGGCAGGCGCTCTACCAACTGAGCTACATCCCCAGCCCGGAGTATATTTGTGAGCAATATTCCTGTTACTTGCTTCTTTGCCACGACTAGGTGGAAGCTCCCCTTGGTCTTTGCTCCGCACCTGTAATATGCTCCTGTCCCCTTTTTCATGCTGCACAATTGATACTGAAAGACCCTAAGTCCCCCTGTCCAAGGAAGATCACACGAAGACACTGCTGGCTGCAAAAGCAGGAGGCGTTTATTGGAACACAGGCGCCTGCGGGTGCTCAGAAAAACCTCAGCCGGAGCTTTGGTGAACTGGCACACCGGGCTTTGGGGTACAGGGTTTTTTATAGGGTAAAAGGGCAGGTTTTGCACGCGGTAAGCAACAGGTTTCTTATTGGACAGATTGAATACAGCACATAGGTTGCCTAAAGGGCAGAGTTATTTTTTGAACTATATTTCCACATTTTTTTGCTTATCATACTGTTTGTTTGGGGCTCGGGACCCGATGACCTGTACTTCCTCACCCGATTTATTCTT
>JAJEJO010049789.1:28585-51895 GCA_020662805.1 Glaucomys volans
CCTGTACTTCTTCACCCGCTTTATTCCTGCTTATCATGCTGTTTGTTCGGGTCTCGGGACCCGATGACCCATACTTCTTTACCCACTTTGTTCCTGTTTACCAGTTTAGCAACCTTTGTGCAGTTTCTGAAATCAGTTCCTGAAGCTTTCCCAGGGGAGGGTTTGGGGTGAAGTGACCTATGTCATGGGCTCGGGGAACATGGGGCTGGGGTCTTTCAATACTTTGTTTCTTCTTTATTTCTCAGATGTCACACTACACACTTTTCTCCAGGAAAAATATAATTTTATGATTTCTTAACTTCACGGTAACTAAAAAAATCAAAATTTTGTCTGAAAATTTAGAACTTTGTTTTATGAAACACATGCAACTGGGCTTTAGACATTTTGATTGGCATGCAGTAGCAATTTCTTAAAGGCACAGTAGGCAAACTAGAATTAACAACATGTGTACAGATTCTGGCACAATCTTTTCCATCCGTGTAGATAGCGCAGCAGTTGTAAGGTGAGTGGAAGCAGCAGTCTGTCTAAACTAAAATCAATGTGCAACCGATCCAGTTCAGAGAGAAGTAGGGCAGACTCCTTGAAACTGGCTAATGTCTCCCACCAGCAGTGATTCACTGCCGTACCATAGGCGAAGACCAGTTCTCCCCAGAGATCCGAGTTCGGCGGCCTAGGCGTGCCTGGGTCAAGCCTGCAGACATTCCCCCGACAGCACCGCTCTGCTGTCCTGGGTCCTGGGATTCCCGCCCACTCGCTTCCCAGGATGAACTTTGCTTCCTGGTTCCCTTCCCGAGCGCACACACGTGGTGGTCTCTGAGAAGACACTTCCCAGCATTCCCACCACGACATTCCGAAGGGCTGGGCTCCCTTCCTTTAGTGAGCAATATTTGGGAACTTGGTCTTGCCCCGGTTCTTGTGCATAGTCTTCCTGCTGTTGGAGGAGACGTATGTAGGAAGCCACCATGAACAGGGTCCCTCCTGGAGTCACACATCCACATATTCCCAAACTGACTTATGGCCGCTCCACGCGCTGTGTTGCCCTCTGAATCCACCACCACCTGAGTGCTCCAAGTTGAAACTGACACCATCTGAGTCTGCGGTAAGGTCACACGGGTCATTCAGAATACTCACTGAAATATTTACTCGCCACGCTTAGATCTTGACGTTTTGCAAAGCGAATTTGAAGCAGTTAATAACAAAAATGTTCAGATACAATAAACCATTAAAACCAGGGTAAGTACATCTAGTTAATGTGTCAGCTGTGGTCAGACCACAGCAGGAGGCTGATGGGAACCCAGGACACTGAGGAATCAGGAATGCGCAGAAAAAACGGCGGTGGGGGCACAGGCTCCCGGTGCCCTGTCAGAAGCTCTCCCGTGGGACAGAGGATCCATGTTCCAAGGAAAGCTCCTTTCCCTGAAGCCAAGGCAGACTCAGAGGGACACCTTTACTTGGCAGGTCCCTGGAGCACATGTTAGTGTTAGGGTGGTGCAAGGCGACTGGATGGGGCAGCGCATCAAACAACCTGCACCTGCGGAAAAACAATCTATCCTTCCTGCAAACGAAGGAGCTATTCCTGGGCTTCAGGGTGACTGCAGGGGGAGGGGCAGGGCATCAAGCAGCCTGCGCATGCGCAGAGAAACAATGTAACCTGCGCATGCCCGAAGAAGTAACCAATCAGGCGCTGACAGACAACTCCAGCCAATCCCAGGAGGGCAAGACTTCGCGAGCCTCCCCTCCCCACCCAGAGGTTAGAAAAACCCAGCCGCATAGAGGCCACGTGCGACTTCTCCGGCTCAGCACCCTGCTGGACTCGCGAACCTCGCCCAAGAGCGTCCCCAATAAAGTTTATTCCTTGTTTACATCTGGCCTGCCCGCCATCTGGTTTCCTTTGTCCGATCAGCTTACCCCAACCTGATCTTACAGGTAGCAGCCATGGCTGCTGGGTGGGGAACGTCTGCCGCAGGCTCGGACCTGCAGCAGGCAGCCTCAGGCCCCTCCAGTGCACTGCGTGGATGTGACAGCCCAGGCTAGGTGACCATGTGAAGTGCTCAGGGTCACAGATTAAGTGATTTCAGATTAGCCAGTCAACAGAAGGGAGCACCATCAGCTAGGGTTAGGGAGAAGCCAGAGCACCAACAGAGTCTGCGGAAACTCAATCTTCCAGGATCCCAGCAACGACACGGGTCACACTGTAGACTCACGGAAGTGACATGGGATGCAGTGAGTTTTCCATGTGATGAGAATTTGTTGAGGCCTTTAAAGGGATTTGAGTGTAGAGTCCCTAAATTCTTTGAGATCAAGTGTTATGCCTAATTTTCCTTCTGTTTCCCACATGACTTGAACATAGCAGGCAACAAACCATGTTCTGTGAATTAATCATTGAAAGAAGGTGGGGTGTGAGGTAGACAGGAAGCATCAGTGTCAGTCGCAACAATGAAGCAGGAATCAGGACCCTTACCGTGCGGCTCTGTTCTGACCTCTGCTTCTTCCTCTCCCAGTGCTTGATATTGAACAATCAAAACTCTGATTCACTGGAAGTTTCTTAATTTAATTTTTAAATTTAACCTAATTTTTTAAAACATTTCATTCTCCCTGTATTCAAATTTCTGCCACAAGTTAGCATTTTACCATTTTTGGTTCCCGATTGATACCCACACATATCTTTTAAAGATGTTGGGCAAAGGACCAAGAAATAGTAGAATGAAGGAAGCAGGTCGATTTTATTCAAAAAGCGTGTGAGGAGATTGGGAGTTACAGGCCGTGCAGTGGAAAAAGAAAGCGAGGAGCTATGGCCTCTCACTCTGGTCACAGTGAACAAGCAGTTTTCTTTAGATTGACAGGTCTGCGGGCACAGCTTTCCTGCCTTGAGGTCCTTCCACAGTGAGACGGTCCTGTCTGCTCTGGGGTCCTTACATCACTCTCCTGCAGGTGGATGGACCCATCAGGCTGGACACCCTCCCTCCAACTGGCCACCGTCCCTCGTGGATGATGAAGGTGGACAGTGGCAGCCCCTATCTAGGGTTGCTGAGAGAGGGGCTCCCTCCCAGCAGGCAGAGGGCTCTCAGGAGGGCGCCCGACTGCGCTCCTGTCCCACACGATGGTGCTTCAAGCCCCTCAGGCTCAGGACCGACACCCCTGGTCCCAAGGCCCATGTCCCCAGCCTTTTCTTTCCTAACCATCGACTCCCAAGTCCTCATCCTTAGGAGCTCGATGCAATGGCTTCAATGCTGTTCTCCACATCAGACTCTCAGCAAGAATTCTCATAAATAATACGAGTGATATTAGAGTTTAATATTAGGTAGGTGAAAAAATGCAACTTATAGACCAATTATTCCTATAGCATGGAGGAGATATTTTAAAAGGTAGCAATTGAAGCATTTTTACAATTCTTTACAGGGTCTGATTATAATTGTCACAGTTGGTACTGTGTGAAATTCTTCCCTTAGTTCATTACAATGTTAACCTACATTGAAGTCGAATTTCTTTTTCTTTCTTTCTATTTAAATAGTATATGGACTCAATGCCTTTATTTATCTTTATGTGGTGCTGAGAATCGAACCCAGGGCCTCACACGTGCTGGGCAAGCACTCTACCACTGAGTTACAACTCCAGCCCCTGAAGTCGAATTTCATTAGTTTTGCAGTGTAATAAATCGGGATGAAATATAACTTTAAATGTAATAATCACATTAATGAGCATGTTGTAAAGGTAAAGATTTTAAGACGAGAATCATGCCACCAAATGTTTTATGGGGATGCCTCATTTACTTTATTGAATCCATAACACAATCAGGAAGCTCTTAGCTCACTGAGTGAGCATGGTCCCTGTTCTCTTGGGAATTCTGAAAATCTTTCAGTTCTGTTACTAAAACACTCTGTGAGATTCAACCAGACTGACTTCTTGTTCTTTATTCAAGGAGCACATTATATATTTGAGCAAGCAAGATAGAGAATGGTTAGTCAGGAGCCAATCGAAAGTGTCTCCACAGTGTGTCCATCAAAACAACCAGCAGACTCGCTTCTTCTCATGATTAATGGCAAATGTTACATGGAGCAAGGATGTCTATAAAAAATACAGCCAATGTGAACTGGAAGAACTGAGTGGTTAAATAACCAATTAGCAAGTGAACACTATTTCAATATTTCAGAAAATCTCTCAATCAAAAAGATTATATGCCATAATCAATGGCTAAGGATGAAATTTGTCTCCATCTTTCATACAAATGCTTGTATTTTATATATCTTGATTTTTATTAGGGAAGCAAGACAACAGTATTTTTACAGAGAAGCATTTACGAATAAATTATCACATGAATCATTAAAAAATCATTCAACTGTTAAAATTTGAGAACAAACTAAAAGACAAAAGGTGATTTTGCTGTGTTTCTAGGTAAACTATTTATACCTCAAGGAACTTGATTTTTTTTTGTGGGGGGGGGGGTAGTTACTGGGGATGGAACCCAGGGACACTAAACCATTGAGCCTCATCCCCAGTCCTTTTTATTTTTGTGTATTGGGTCAGGGTCTCACTAAGTTGCTTAGGGCCTTGTGAAGTTGCTGAACCTGACTTTGAACTCACAATCCTCCTGCCTCAGACTCCCAAGTTGCTGGGATTACAGGCTTGCAGCACTGCACCCAGCCACATTTTAATGTGTTTTCATTCAGCAGAAAAAAAATATATATATATATATAAAATATATATTTATATGTATATGCACCTATATACTTAAATATATTATAGTATATATACTTATATATATTACATGTAATGATATGTAATTATATAATGTATATTACATATTAGCTAAAGTACTACAAATAGGACACATTTTTCTCAATTACTTGATAAGAAAAAGCAATAATGTAAAATTCTGCATTACAAATGCAACTTAAATGGCAGGAGGTCGATTGTTAGAGGCAACAGATTCCTTTGCCTGGGCTTGAATGTGCACGTGGAATAGTTGTATTCCTTGGGAAAGGAAATTCAGTTAATAAAATCTGCAGGCTCCCTAGCTCCTGGACAGCTGAGAGACCACCAGGAACCAGCCCTAGTTTGCTTTCCCTTTGCTGTTCCCTTCCCTCTTCTCCCTTCATGAATCATTTTTGGAAAGAGGAACAAGCAGGAAGCCTTGGTTCTGCCCCTGGCACGACACCACTCAATACCCTCCTCATGGCCCAGGTTCCACTCGGGGCCTTGGAGCTGTGTGTTCTTACGTCCCTACGACTGTAGAGACATTGCTTGGACTGACAGGTCCTCCTCCTGCCCTGCTGGGATCTCTTGAAGGCCAGCGTGGCCCTCAGACAGCCTGCTCTGCCCCAGACCGTTCGTGCTCTGGAAGGAAGTTCCCTGCGGCGTCCTGCGGTGTGCACAGTGGCTGCTGGCACATGCTTCCTGGAGACACTTCCGCAGTTTATTTCTGAGTCTGGTTTTTTGCCTCAAATATTGTGTTTTTTTTTAATAATCAAATTTGATAACCAATGAATCTTATAGCCAATAAATAAAATGTAGTACTTCTTTTTAAACTTGCTTTTTTAGACTAAACCACATAAGATTGCCATAGTTAAGGTCAAATGACTCAAAAGCAGTAGGCCTTGGTTTTGACTTAATATTTTCTTCTTTATCCTAAGGGAGGCAGAAGAATGTCCACAAAGCTGAGGTTGAAGAATCAAACGAGCCAGGCCCCTAATTCTGGCCCACTCATTAGCTGTGTAATGATGGGTATTTTATTTAATCCTTGTTGGGCCTCAGTTTCTTCCCCTGAATATCCTAGTAACATTAACATCAGGAAGTGTATTAAATTCTTGCAGCTATTAAAGAAATAGGTGTTCAAAAGATGCTAGTGGAAGGTAGTAAGTAGTGGGATTAGATTTAATTAATACTTTGGTTGTCTTTTCCATTTTTTCCTTCTGGAATTTCCTGATTGTGCTCCGGGCTTGCATTCCTAGCCCATTGCTTCTCACTACTATGAACGTTTTGAGTTTTATGGGGTAGGGATAGTTATCCCCATCTTCCAAGCACGGAAATTAAATTATGTGATTTTTAAAAAGATCTCATAACTAGTAAAAGTCAAGGCCAGGACCATGACTCCTTGGTCTTTTTTCTCATGCTGACCTTTACAAGGTCATTGTAAGTGAATGTTCCAGGACAGAAAATGTTCTAACATTAATGACATTGAATCAAAATTATCATTCAAGAACAAAATCTTCTCATTTGTTGCCAATTTCCCTAACAGCCAAATTCTGTATAACAGAGAAAATGCATCCTCACCATCTAGTACACATAGGTGCCAGGCACTACCAGAACAGAACCACTGCCTGAGAGTGTCCCTCTTATCCCTCCTGTAGAGGTGAGAAACAAGGTCAGGCGGTGGCCCATCTGGGCCTGGAAGGTCGCCCGGGACCTGGGCTCTAGCTCCTGCCCTGCACTGCCTCTTGGAGAACAAGCTTTCCTGCAAACTCGACTGCCCTTCAAGCTCCCTTGCTCCTCAAGCCGCCAACCTCAATACCTTAAGTTGTTTCTAAGAAAGAAGATTTCAAAAAACAAAAACCTCGTCTCATTGAAACTTTCTTGGATATTCACAATCATTTCCAGGCAGAACTGGCAACAATTTGCAGAACCCAGGGCAAAACCCAGAGGTTGTTTGTTACAAAATTATGAAGAATTTCAAATACAAATGTGACAGCAAAGCATTAGATTAAGTGTGGCCCTTCTGGGAGCAGACCCTGCGAGGTAGCAGCGTGGGCCGGTGACACCAGCCCTGCTCGCAGGCCTCCACCCTGGCTGCTCCAGGTGCTGATCCCTTTGTGTGCAGAAGGACCAGAAGTACCGGAGATCCCTCCCAAGTATTCAAGAGGAACTGAAGACACGGGAGTGTTGGAGATGTCCCCAAGTCTTCCTCCTGGATCACTCCCCTCCCAAGCGAGTGGGGAAGTCCTGGGGGAAGGCGCCCTGGGCAACGTGGACCTGCCCGGGAAGCAGGCCACCAGGTTGAAGTCTGGATGTCTGGCCTTTGGAAAAGGAGAAGTGCAGACCACTCTGTGGTAGTCGGAGGTGGGGAGAAGAAAGAGGAAGCTCTGGGGAACCCCGCCTCCCCGCAAGAGGGGCTGGCCCTGGCTCCCAGCGTGGTGGAGCAACCTAGGAAACACGTGCCTGGGCCTTGGCTCCTCTGTGTGAATCTAGGTCTGAAATTAACAGCACCCACAACGGCTCTTCAGATGCCACTGCCCTTTTAATATGAAATAGTATTTTAGCCTTTCTCCTTCTACAACTAGAAAAGTGTCATTAATCCCCGGAACTTACGGTATACATCAAGAGGAATGTCAGGCATTACCATGGGGGTCAGGGATCAGTGGGTGATTTCAGAATGTAATGCAGAGGCTTAAACTTCAGTCACTCTTCCTGATCCCGTGACCCTAGGAAAGCTAATGACCTCTCTGAGACTCAGTTTTTCATTCTGTTAAATGAAAAAGAAATCAATAACAATTTCAGAGGCGCTCTAAGCATTTGATGCACATAAAGGTATTGAGTGCAATACCTGGCTATCACAAAACTCAAAAGATGCGTTTTTTTCAGGTAAATAAACATGATTTTATACATAAATATTTATACACATGTGAATACATTTATATGTAATACATGTATATGATTTTAAGTGTATTTATATATATTAAGGAATACTTATATTTAAGTTTTTTGACGTTTCTCAGTTTAAGGCTCGTAGAGGTTGGGGGAAGGGGACATTCCCGGCTAGAGGGAGACTTAATGAAGTTTCCCTGTGGGCTCCTGCTTGTCACTGTGAACTCCACAATCAACTCATACGACACTCAGGTTGAATCTCTACTGGCTGGACAGGTAAGGCACTTCCTCAGCACAATCCCCAGGCTTCAAGTCAAGCAGACAGTGTTTACTTTAACATAAATCTAAGAGAACCCTCAGGAACAGCCAGGTGTGCTTCCTGTCTGAAATGGAGGCCAGGAGCTCCTGGTGCTACTCAGGCATCGACTGGGACAATAAACTGCGGTCTCTGGAGGTGGCTTTTACAGCACCTCTCTCCCTAATCTCTAGCCACCTGATGCATGCTTAATGTGGCTCTTGAACTTAATCACAGCATGGAAAATGGAAAATGGAAAAAATAAAAGGCCCTAGGATCCCTCTGCTAGGACACTAACAGGGTATATGTGCAGTTCCTTCAAAGTTTGTTCTATAGCTCCCTCAAAATTGTTTATAACAGTAGCTTAGTTATTGTTTGCCCAGCCTAACATTCACCAAAAATTTGAAAATTGAAGGAAAAACAGATGTAACTGTATACCCAACATGAAGTGTCTACCATTCCTCCTTGTCTGAATCCACAAATAAATATGAAAATAAGGAATGCTTCTCTGTTGTTCTGGTAGTGAATAAAACCATGTCAACTGTGTTCTCCAAATCTGTTTGTTAAATGTGTTTTCTGCAAAATGAGTCATTTGTTTCATGTCGCCACTCGGCAGAAATCTCCCTGTCTGCATGCCTCTGACTTGGAGGGCTGACTGCATAAATTATCCCTGACTTTTGAATTATTAATCTTGGCTGCATGATATGCAAATCAGACCCCACTAAGCACGTCTGGCCACACTGCACGGGGTCAGAAGCTGTCTCCACAGCTGGCAGAGGTCTGTCCAGGGAGAGGCGGCCAGCAGAATGGTAAGCTGCCCTGCACCTCACCTCCTGGCTCCCACTTGCAGAGTCCCGGCAGCAGCCTGCCGGGGGCTTCTGGCAGAACTCTTCCAGCCACGGAGGTTCAAGGCGTGTTTAGGGGAAACGCTCTCCAGAGAGGGAAAAGAAGCTAAAGGGAAGCTCTAGTTTTGTTTTTACAAAATTAACTGTCTTGCTTTAATTGCCAAATTCTGTTTATTTATTTGAAAAGTTTATTTGATTTACTAACATCTCAGTAACATTTCAACAAAAATTAGTAGTTGGATTCAGTTGAATAAATCCAACCATTTACAGAAAAATTTAAAGATCCTAAATCATATGAAACAATCTATCATGTATATTTTCACGCTTAGAAAACAAAGTATTAGGTGGAATGTTAAGGTATTTTAAAAATTATATTTAGCATTTATATGTAATAAAATAAGATGATTCAAGAATATAACTTAATGAAGGAAAATGAAATGCTACAGAAATCATTGCTATTCTACCTATTTGTAGTATATTTGTAAAGAAATGATACACATACTATTTGATGCCATTCTATAACTTTTTGATAATTTAGTTTCTGGTGTAACTTATGGAATATACAATAATTAAGTCACCAAATTATTATATCTTTTTCAATGTGAATATATATTTTCATTCAAATTGTAAATTTGGCTTATGGTAGCAGAAAAAAAAATTAAAATTCCACAAAGGTTCTGTGTTTAATTTTGATGGTTATAAAAAATAATTTAAAGTCTAAGAAACTGTCAAATATAACTCTCTTTTTAAAATTTAGTTGTTGAAAATGTATGTTTCCAAAAGGATGAATATATTTAAAGTGAAAGAAATATCCCCAATTTAAAAAATGAGAATCATAGATTTATTTATGTGAGTGAATTGGACATTGCTCGTAGAGAATTAACTCTAGCAGGTTTAGATGTGTATTTTGGACTAAGAATCAATGATTTCACTTTAATGGGCAATACTTTTTAAAGAAAAAGATCTGTTAAAGGAATTCATGCAAATCAGCTGTAAGCTACGTATCACTGCTTCCATTTCCTAGACTGCAATCAGCAGGTAGTGGAAGAGACGAGTAATTTTTTATGGCAAAGTTTCCCTTCGGGTAGGGAGTTTTATCTAAAGAAACAGTGTCCTTCCCCAAGTTCTCAATCGTGATGGCCACACATACAAGCCTCACGCAGGCTGGACAGAGCCGTGGATCCCTGTGAAGACGCACTGGCTGGAATGCTGGAGAGCCTGCCCCTGTGGAGCCACAGCTCGTGAAGACTAAGGACCTAGCAAATCCTTCCCGTATTAAACAAGCGTATCACAACAGTGAATTATAAAACATTCAAAAACATCAGCTCATTACTATACCTACAAATTCAAATAAACATTAAAGGATAGAAGGGGACCCTAATATTATACATGATCAGCTTCAAGATTTTTTCCCCTTATTTTTGCCCATATGCATCTATGGGATATTACACAATTGATATGTATTTCATACATACATTTTTTAAAAAATTGTTCTATTTTATTTGTCCTAATTAGTTGTACATATGCATTTTCAAAGTTCTTTTTTAATGAAGCCACCACTCTCTGAAAGCAGCAAAAAGGTATGGATTAACGGAGGACAGGAAGGAAGGACTTCAGTCGCCCACTCCTTATTCCAGCCTGGAGTTCTCTGTCCCTGCCACCTCCCTCAGCACTCAGCCTCTGTGCACTTCTGCAAAGCCAAGTGCTTGCCCTCCTTTCCACGAGGCCCCTAACTTGCCTGAGTGGTGGTCGGTGGCATCCCCTTGAAGTGGCACCTGTCCTCACAGACGCAGTTTCCATCCATGACCATCCAAACCCTCTGCTGCACGTAAGTTGCATAAACTTCTGACAAAAGCCAGAGCTTGCTAGGCAGAAAAATGACCCGGTTCCTGGTTAGGACTGCAAAGGAAATCCAAAACTGAAACTAGTGAGTTTCTTGTCTCAAGGAAACTTTCTACTGTCTTAATTTCCATTTTAAGTGTGCACACCCGCTTTTTGAGTACTCCCCAGATAACAAAGGGATCCAAATTGAGCCTTCAGACTTTTTGGCATTTAAAACTCAGGCAAAGAAGGATTAGTCACAAATGAGTCTGCAAATGGAGGCTGGAGGGAATCATGTGCATGTCATAGGGGACAGGGAGCGAGTGCTTCCAGAAGACTCGGAACTGAGGACGGCAGAGGAAGAGTTGAGGGTAGCGAGAAAGACCATTGATCTAAAAAATAGCACATTAACTTACAATAGGAGTCCCTTGACCCTTTCACTCTATTTCAAAGAATTAAAAACTTCTAATATTACAAAATACATGAGGCTTTAGTAAAAAAAGTTTTAAAGAAATGTCCTGATAGACTAAAAGGAGAAAGGACAGGAAAAGACTATTTGGAATCTCATTGTTTGGAATGAAACTTCTAACACCTCAGGGCAGATCTTCTTAGACTTTCATATGTTTCTGAATTTCAGGTGCGAATTCTTAATTAAATGCCTTGCTTTATTAAATTGATCCTAGGAGACATGCACTGAATTTTCTATAAATGTTTCAAAACCATGTCTATTGGTACTACAGTTTCCCATTTCTAATATCATTCATGTTATACATAGTATCATAGTTTGTAATGAAATAGAGCAATTTTGAACTCAGTCTTGTGGACCTTGTACTTCTCTGACTTTGGAGGAACGATTTATAAAACTCCCTGGTCAACAAACGTTCAGATGTTTACCGTCATCTCTTCACTCCACAAGCATGTTCTGACCACCTACTATCTGCTAGTCACAGGGCCAGATGTGGAGGATAAACAATGAGCAAAACCAAGTCGGGAGAAATGCTAAGAAGTTCAACAGGCGGGACCACTTGCCATGGGAGGGGAGGGGCTGGCTTAGATGGGTCAGGGTGCTTGTTCTGGGAAATCCACAGTTGAACCAAGGCCTCAAAGAAGCCTGTGTGGAAGATGGAGGATGTCACCGAAGAGAGTCAGACGGAGGAGAGCACCCGGGGACCCTCTGAGTGTTCCCGCGCAGGCAGGAGGAGAGGTGAACCTGGAGAGCCAAGGCAAGCTGAGTGGCACCCAGGGCCGGGCCACAGTGTGAGGCTCCCAGGAAAGACTTGACTTCAATCCTCGGACCGTGGAAGTCGCTGAAGGATTTAGATCTAGGAGAGCAAGTGATTGTGGGCTGTCACAGCAAAGGTGACTAAAAAGGGTCAGAGAAGCTGTGGGAGATCATGTGACATGATCCGAGACAGAGGACAGGCCTGGGCTGGACCAGGGCTGGAGGGGCGTGGTACAGCGTCGGGCCTGAGAATCACCCAGAATCACAGTCAGCAGATGTGGAGGCTGACTCGTTACTGGAGTTAAGTGACCATGGCTTTGAGGACGTTGCTGAGAGTGCTGTGGTGCACACCTGGTAGGTGACTCCACTCTACTGAGGTAGGTGGGATTCCGCAGCACTGGTAAGGAAGTGGAGGACCTTGGTGTAGAATTTCTTTCTTTTCATTTCTTCTTCCTAGTCATGCGTGACAGCAGGGTGTACTTGACATGTCGTACACACACGGAGCATAACTTCCCATTCCTGTGGTTGCACGTATGTGGAGTGTCACTGGTCTTGTGTTCATATGTGAACATACGAGCCAATTTCCATCCCCCCATTCCCTTCATTCCCTTTGTTTAATCCAATGAACTGTTTTTCCTCCCCCCCTTATTGTGTGTTAGCATCCACACATTGAAGAGAATATTCAGCCTTTGTTTTTTGAGGATTGTCTTATTTTACTTAGCATGATATTCTTCAGCTCCATCCATTTACCAGCAAATGCTAACATTTTATTCGTCTCTATGGATGAGTAGTATGCCATTGTGTATACAGACCACATTCTCTTTATCCATCCATCTGTTGAAGGGCACCTAGGCTGGTTCCATAGCTTAGCTATATGAATTGAGCTGCTATGAACAATGATATGGCTGCATCACTGTAGTAGGCTGATTTTAAGTCCTTTGGGTATATATTGAGGAGTACATAACTGGGTCAAATGGTGGTTCCATTCCAAGTTTTCTGGGGCATCTCCACACTGCTTTCCAGAGTGGTTGCACCAATTTGCAGTCCCACCAGCAATGTATGAGTGTGTCTTTTCCCCTACATCCTGGTCAACATTTATTGTTACTTGTATTCTTGATAGTTGCCCTTCTGACTGGAGTGAGACGTAATTTGAGTAATCTTGACTTGAAGTTTTCTAATTGCTAGAGATATTGAACATGTTTTCATGTATTTGTTGACTGACTATATTTCTTCTTTGGTGAAGTGTCTGTTCAGTTCCACTTACTGATTGGGTCTCTTTGTTGTTGCCAAGCCTTTTGCGTTCTTTACAGATCCTGGAGATTAATGCTCTATCTGAGATGCAGGTGGCAAAGATTTTCTCCCATTCTGTGGGCTCTCTCTTCATGTTCTTGATTGCTTCCTTTGCTGTGAAGAAGCTTTTTAGTTTGATTCCATCCCATTTATTGATTCTTGATTTTACTTCCTGTGCTTTAGGAGTCTTGTTGAGGAATTCAGTTCCTAAACCAACATGATAGAGATTTGGGCCTATTTTACCTTCTCATAGGCACAGGGTCTTGGGTCTAACGCCTAGGTCCTTGATCTACTTTGAGTTGATTTTTGTACAGGGTGAGAAATAGGGGTTTAATGAAATTTTGCTACCTATGGATTTCCAGTTCTACCAGCACCACTTGTTGAAGAGGCTGTCTCTTCTTCAGTACACCTTTATGGTGCCTTTGTCCGGTATGAGGTAACTGTGTTTATGGGGTTTGTCTGTGTCTTCTATTCTGTACCACTAGTACCTGTCCGTTTGGGGGCCAGTATCACTTAGCATAGGATTTCTAAAGGCAGATATATTGGTAAGAAATAATCAATGACAATAATTATAAAAGTCAGAACTTACAAAATAGGTCTGGGCTGGACTATAAATCTAGGAGTTGTTGATGGATGGTCTTTGAAGCTGGAAAGTAGATGACATCCTCTAGGCCAACCATAGACAAAGGACCCCAGAACTGAGCCTTGAATTCAGCATTTACCAGTTTAGCCACAGAAGAACCTGCGAAGAACAGCGAGAGTGAAAGGAGGTCAATCAGGGTGCTGTCATGGGACAGAAGGCAAAAGAAGAGAGCTTCACAAGTCGTGCTGTGAGAAGCAGCGAGAGATCCAATCAGGCCTAGTGAATCCAGCATTGGACTGCGTGGTGCGGAGGCTGTTACAGTGGAGTGGTGACCAAGAAGCCAGGTTGAGTAGGGTGGGAAGAAGGCGTTATCAGGTGGTGTCACACTTAGTAAGGGGTCTTTCCAGCCACTGAGCTTGGAGGGGGAGGAGCACATGAACCCTAGGGGGTTGCCCGCACCTGCTGCTCCTGTTAGGACTGATCCCAGGACAGCATTTGGTACTGATGGAAAATTCGTACCCGAGATGGACAAGAAGGCCAAGGAGCGGGGATCGGATAACAGGAACAGCGTCTGGGTCTGGAGAGCTGCAGGACCAGCTGGACCTGGATGAGTCCAGGAGCTGGCTAGAGTTCCATGGCTGTCCGAATAAATCAGACACTCTCAAAACACTGTAGCACGAGCGTGGAGGCGGGTTAATTGTCTCATGAATTTTCAGAATAAAATCCACAGCCACAAGGGTGAGAGAAAAGTAACAGGATTTATTTGAGTAACAGAAAAAAGAGCTCCAAAGAGGGCGGGGTCCCAAGAGAGGGGCGCCCAAGACTGCCTGTGGCCTGGGGGTCTATAAGATCCACAGGTTCCAGGCAGTCAGCCCCTGCCCAGTCCAGGGGACAGCATGTATTCATGCAGCCTCAGTCCAATCCAAGTGTCAATCAGGCGTTTCTCCTTCTCTGGAGAGGCACGGACCCAGGCAGCAGCTCATGATTTTAAAGGAGCTTTTATGTAAGTTCTCAGCAAATATCTGCTGGTGCTGTTGCGCCAGGGGCGTCTGCCTGTCCTCCCAGGCTCGTCTCCTCCTCCTCCTGTCAACACCAGCAATCTCGAGGTACCCCACTTGAATCTGAAAGAGGTAGTGTGACTTTTCCAGTTGCCTCCATTGTAGAAGATTCTACTCAATGTTTGATGCTTCTTGATCAAAGCAGTCCAGATGCACCTGTGATTTTGCTTTACTTACCCAAACTCTATATTGAAGGAATCACTTGATTGACACTAAAATTCAGAAAGCTATTTCATAAGGAATTTTTTTAAGAAAACTGAACCTGATTTTCCTTGCTAGAAATAAGTAGGATTTAATATTGAATAGTTCCATCCTGCACATTATTCAGATAACTCAAATTCTTGAAATACCTTATCATGTTTCAGATGACTCTAGTTCTTGCAATACCTCATCCAACCACGATCTGGTCGCATGACCAGGGATAAAATGACGAGATGTTTGAGGTCAAAATGAAGGAGATTGCTGTTTCCATGGTCCATATTCAGAAGGTGTCACTGCAAAGATCTTTCACCAGAATATGACCTTGGCAAGTGCTGTGGTCTGAGTACTGGGGGCTTCACAAAATACACACATTGGAACCTGAGAGTGGAAAGAGGCAGAGCTTTCAGGCAGCAGTTAAGCCATGAGGACTCTGCCTCATAAACGAGATCAGCTTCAAGGGGGCTGCCTCGTGCCCCCTCTCTGAGCAGCAAGAGGCACCCTCTTGGGAGCAAAGAGCAATTGACCACTCACCAGACACTGAATCTGCTGGCACCTGGACCTGGGATTTGCCAGTCTTCAGAACTGTAAGGAAAGCATTTCTATTATTTATAAATTACCTGCTTTAATGTGTATCGCTGTAGCAGCAGAGTTGGACTAAAATAGCAGATATTTAATTTTAAAAGCAACAGAGAAATTATGTGTGAAATGCAAAGAACAAGAGTCCCTCCTTCATTATGTCATTATGAGTATTAAATGAGAGAATCCTTGGAAAATAGTGCCCTCGGTGCCTGGCTCTCAACAAACAATGGGCGCCATTGTTATTACTAAGATTTTCAGTTTTGCATTTTAATTTTTAAAGTATTTTACTTTAAAATTGAAGTTGTAGATTGGAATTCTAACAATCCCTACTTCCTTCTCTAGGTTATGGTTCAATCCAGTTTAACTCAGCAGAATCTGTTGGATGATGAGGATGTGCTGGGGAGTATGGTAAGTTCTAGAAACAAAGCAAATTAGACCCTCCTCTTCACTTACTTTAGCACACTCTGCCTTGGACTCCTGCTGTTCGTCAAGCTCTCCACTCCATGCACTTCCTCAGGGACTTTGCACATGCTCTTTCATGTCTGGAATACTCGTCCTCCAGATATGGAAAGGGATCTTTCCCTCTCCATTGAAATCTCCGTGTAAATGTCACCTCATACAGAGGCAGCTCCTGATCACCACATGTAAAGGGAACTCACTGCCACTCTCCACCCCAAAGCACTCTAAAATTTTTACCCTCCCTCATTTTTATTCATAGCCTCTATTTTTATATGACACCATTTATTTATTTCCTGACTTTCTAACTTTTAAAATATTTTTAAATTTATTTTGGTACTGGGAATTGACCTTGCCCACTGAGCCACATCCCCAGCCCATTTTGTATTTGATTTAGAGTCAGGTTCTCACTGAATTGCTTAGGGCCTCACTAAGTTGCTGAGGCTGGCTTTGAAATCATGATCCTCCTGCCTCAGCCTCCCAATCCCTGGGATTGCAGGGGTGCCTCCACACCCTGCTATTTCCTGATTTTTCCCAAGAGAGTGAACACAGAGATGGGAACTTTGCTTAGCTCGCTGCTATTATTCCTCACACGTAGTTCAAAGTCACTCTATAAACACTGGATGAAATGACGCATTAGCTCACCTACACATCCCCGTGGGGCTCTGTGCATGCATGCCCACGTGCACGCTCCTGGCTGAGGTCGCCTACCCTCCAGTTTCACTTCATTACGTTCTGCAGTCCTGTCCTTGGTCACATTCTGGTGCTTCGCCCTTGCTTCCTCGTCTTTAGGCGTGGAATTCGACTTGCAAGAACTGGCTGGAGGTCCAGTCCGCCTTGGAAAAGTACTACCTTTCCATCTTTTACGGCGTCGAGTTCATCGTGGGAATCCTGGGGAACACCATTGTCATTTTTGGCTACCTCTTCTGTCTGAAGAACTGGAATAGCAGCAACATCTACCTTTTCAACCTCTCCATCTCCGACCTGGCTTTCCTGTGCACCCTGCCCATGCTGATGAGAAGCTACGCCATGGAAACCTGGCTGTACGGGGAGGTGCTCTGCGTGAGCAACCGGTACGTGCTGCACGCCAACCTCTACACCAGCATCCTCTTCCTCACCTTCATCAGCATCGACCGGTACATGCTCATGAAGTTCCCCTTCCGGGAGCACGTCCTGCAGAAGAAGGAGTTCGCTGTCTTGGTCTCCTTGGCAATTTGGGTGTTGGTCACCTTAGAACTGCTGCCCATCCTTCCCGTGATAAACGCCGTCACGACGGAGGAGGGCACCAGCTGCACCGACTACGCCAGCTCGGGGGACCCTAAGTACAACCTCGTCTACAGCCTGTGCCTGACCCTGGTGGGCTTCCTGGCTCCTCTCTCCGTGATGTGCTTCTTTTCCTACAAGATCGCCGTCTTCCTAAAGCAGAGGAACCGGCAGCTCACCACCACGCTGCCCCTGGAGAAGCCCCTCACCCTGGTCATCCTGGCCCTGGTGACCTTCTCCGTGCTCTTCACGCCCTACCACGTCATGCGCAACGTGAGGATCGCCTCGCGCCTGGGCAGCTGGCGGCAGGAGCGGTGCGCGCAGGTGGCCATCAACTGCCTGTACATCCTGACGCGCCCGCTGGCCTTCCTCAACAGCGCCGTCAACCCGGTCTTCTACTTCCTCCTGGGAGACCACTTCAGGGAGATGCTGATGAACAAACTGAGGCAGAGCTTCACGTCCCTCAAGTCCTTCAGAGGGTGACGCGGACGCATCTCCCTGCGGCAGAAGCGGGTGCGGGGCCGCTGAGGGCTTTGCGCAGGCAGCTGTCGTGCAGTTAGAGCAGCTTTTACTCCTAGACGTCAATCAGAGCGAGGCCCAGACCTGAGGCTGATGGAAAAGGCCACGTATCAGAGTAAAGGACGAGAAGTAGAGAAGGCACTGGCCTCTCCACCTAGGAACCCCGAGGAGCGCACACCGCTGGGGTTCAAAGACGGGCAGAGCTTCGCGTGGTCAGACTGAAAACCGATTCGGCAAAGTGCCCTCCGTGATCCTTACACACTCCCCAAACTTAACTAAGTAGCATATTCCATATATTCTGTCGAATATTGTTTTTAGAAGTTGTGTTAAGAAAATTCAAACAGTAGCAACAAAGACTGAGAAAGCGATGAAATGAGTTCAAGGGTATTGCTTGACACGGATCGTGTGCTGAGGGTGCCGTGTGATTAATCAGTCCTTATTTTTGGTTGTATGGGTTATCAGTGGAAAGAACCTGAAGACACAATTCAACAAAGGGAGAAAATGTGTTTGTGCTTGTGAATTTAGATAAGTTTAGGAAATTTAAATCTAATAAAATTCCTTGGTATTGTATCAAAATACTAGAGTCGTGCTGAGGATAGTTGCAAAAATTTCAAATGTAGAACATAAAATGCCCATTGGGAAACGTAAATCCAAATAAAACAGAACAAAAGTGAGTATGTTGATTCTATGATTGTGCCATTGGAATTGTATTATCACCGTTTGACCTCCAGTTCATGCAAAGAGGTTAAAGTTCATTAGGCTTTTGCTCTTGATCAAATAATGAACTTTCAAAATTATTACTATCACAAAACCAGAAAATAAGAGGAAATGAAATGGGACTGCCCAGCTCGTTTGGCTGGTCTTCCCTTTTGGAGGGAAGTCATGCTTTTCTCTTCCCTTCCCTTGTTTTATAAGCTCTGGAATCATTTACAAGGACAGCTTTTTCTTAGAGACAGTGACTCACATCTAGAGAAGGCGTGTTTTCATAGAACATTGCATAAGACCCTTGGAGGAACTGTTCTCTATAAGATGTGCTTTATGCAATTATAGAACATAAGGAATATTGATGTGCCTATTACCAGGATCCTCCCAGGAGGGGTAGGCACCATTCCCTGCCACAAAACAAACATGGGGGGGGGGGGCATGTGCTACATTTGATTTTGAAAGTCAAACAGGTATTACATAATCACTCACGGAGATGCACCAAGTGTGACTGGCCACGGGTCTGAGTTCCTTTCTTTGACATCATTAGCTGTAAGGAGTAATGTGACGGGTAAAACAAGCATTATGAATTCAGCGACATAAAATTCCTTTGCTTTTCCTATTCTCAAATACTCTGCTGACATTATATTCTAATATTTCAAAATCATCAAATATTTCCAGTGAATCCTTCTAGACTCCAAATACCTGAAATATTATAAAAACACATTTGCTAATGAATTTAATTCTCTCTCTCTCTCTCTCTCTCTCTCTCTGCAGTCTGTGTATACTAGGCAAGCATCATCCATTAAGCTATATTCACAGCTCCTAACAACGTATTTTATTACACAGCATCATGATATAAGATGTTTTGGTCAGGTCTTAACTTTCTTTCCAGTATTTTTTAACTTTTCAATGTAATTTTATAAGGTACCTAAGAAACAGAACTCCTGAATTTCCTCATCAGAAAAAGTTACACAAAAGATCTTAGAAAAGAAGTGTTCACTTATTTCTGCAAACCTAGCAACATGCAATTTAACTTGTACTTTATGTATGGATTTCAGTTTGTATAGATTAGATTTCTTACCTCTCCTGGGTGGATTCTTTCTGCTAGTGCATTGAAATATTTTGTCAAACCATCAACTCTGACATATACCTTCATCAAAAAGTTAAGAAATTTCCTAGCACATTTCTTAATTCTTAATTTGTACTCAAATCTATCATGTGGTAACCTAATCCTTAACAGATTGAAGGGGTCTACACTGCAATCATGAGAGCTATTCTACTTGCTTTTTTACTAGGTGGTTGTAGGAACCATGGTCAATTGTGGAAATTGTTCTGGATTCTAGTTTACAAAGGAGATGATATTGGGTTCTGTATCTTGTCTTTTAATTGGCTCAGAGGGTTCCAGCATCTGTAACCGACACACCTGCTCCTCTTACCTTATCTCCGACCACCTTTGGTGCACACAGTACTCTGCAAAGATGGCCACCTCCCCTCCTGTGTCCAGAACTTTCTCCACGCCACCTTGTCCATCTGGCCGCTCCCCTCTGTTCCATCATGGCTGCATGCAGACATCCCATGCACCTGACAAGGTCCATCTTATCTGTTCATCTGTCACTCCTTCAAGTTCTCCTTTAGGTCCACTTCTCCCCAAGTTTGGAAGTAAAACTTTGTACCACTGGGGCTTTGAGCTCTATCTAAGCACTGTTTTTATGAAATGCACTGATCTTTATTTACCATGTCATATACTTGTTTAGATTTATGTCAAATCCAGAGTCTGCGAGTTGAAAATCAGAACTGTTTTTTGTTTGGTTTGTCTTTGTCTCCACAGTACTCAGAAAGGTGCTGTGTAAATCACTGTTTATTGTGCATGCGCGCCTTACAGAACAACTCGAATTCAGTGCTCCCTTGGACACACGCGGCCAAGCTACTCTCTGCCATCGCTCCTACAGAAGCAGCAGCGTTTTGAGTGGAGAGTAGAGTGTGTGCACAGACGCCTTGCAGCTGCCGCTCCACTCCCTTCATATTTTCCTCTATATTTTCGAGCACAGTTTTAATGGATGATTGGACTCCATCTATGCGAGATTCACATCTGAGTCCTTTGTGGGTTGTTCTCCATTGATCTCCTTTTTCTCTAAAGTGTAGGTCAGACTTTCCTCTTGAATAACTTTGTATTTGGAAGCAAAGTTTCCTAGACTTATTAACTCTATTTGTAAAAATAGTGGAAATTTCTAAAGATGGGAAATTATGATCCTTTTCAGGCCACATGAAACCTGTGTAGACAAACACTTAAAAACATGCCATGTGTGTGGTTCACAAGAAGAAAGGGAACAAGAAAGGTGCTGTGGAAAAGTGCCAGGGTCGGCGTGTGAACGCACCAGGAGCTCTGCCACTCTGGCCTGTTATCATCTGGCAAAAGACACTTGTGAAGGGGTTGTCAAAGGGTCAGAGCTGACTTTGAAACTTAAATTTGACTCTGAAGGAGGGTATAGCCTCTGTGACAATTTCTTCTGAGATCGCGTGGTGTCCACATGATCACCAACGGTTTTAACTACAAAGGTCTAAATGGGAAGGCTGTTTCCAGACCCCTAGGTGCATCACGTTCAGTGGGAGGAGGTGGATATGAGCAGGGAGATTTTGGTTTTCTTCTGAAACTGTAGTGTCCTTTGCTGAAGACTTGACTGTCGAGACAGCGCGATTGAGACCAGTTTCATGAATGTGACTTCAGAACTCTCCATCCAAATGGTACTCAGTCAAAATATTTAAAAGTTCGTTTTGAAAAAGTTTCATTCCAGTTCATCTGCAGTGAACTTTGATGTCATCATTTCAGGGTAAAAGGATGAGGGGGCCCGTCCTTAGACTTACTAACAGTTGTGTAAATGGTTGGCATCTCAACTCCCAAAATGCACACTTCCTGTGCATTTTTTTTTAACAGATCAAAAACTGAGTAATAAATATTTCCGTCATTTTGCTGTTAGGTTGGTACGATCTCCGGGATTCTATGAGTAAGAATTATCACCTCGCCTCCAGCCTTTACTGTGCTCACAGGCAGGTGAAGGCTTGCATGCGGTTTGCATGTCCGAAGGCCTCTGCTGGGGGAGCGCCTTCCACGCCAAGCACAGAGTCAGAAGGGCAAAGCCAGGCTTCTCTGGCCCAGGATGAAGGCCACAAAGGATGAGGGTGATTCTGAGCACAGCACAGTGTGGGTCCCTTGGAGTTTTCTTCGGCCCAAGCCCCCAGAATGGATGTCTGAGTTCCATGCAGCAAAATGGATGTAAACTAATTTGAGATGAGTTGCTTCATTAACAGTTTTAGCAAAACACGCCCTAAACCCCAAGAGAGTCAAAGCTAAAAATGAAGAAGATTCTCCCACGCCTGATCTCTGAAGTGTGAGCGGCTCCTGGGATGCTGGTCGGCAAGCGGGTGGCTCGGTCAGAGTCTGTGATGCACAGCCAAGCGAAGCAGCCCTGGGGAGCAAGCTGGTCGGTCAGAGCTCCCGTGCTCAGCAATCCCAGGAGACTGCTGCAGAGAAGAAGCCAGAATGGGAGAGGGGAGGGACGCCTGAGCACAGGAACAGGGCAAATGAGAAGCACCCCGGTGCTGCTGCGACCTGGATCACAGAGCTCAGGCTTTGGAAGCATGGTCCCCAGTCCAGCAAGGGTCAGAGGTGGGGTTCGTAGATCATGGCCTCTAACCTCATGCGTGGACTGATCTGTTTCAGTACTACTGGGTGGTGACTGTAGGCAAGTGGGACGTGGCTGCAGGAGGGAGGGTCCTGGGTGGTGGCCTTTCATCTGTCTCCACTTCCTGGCTGCTGGAGCTGAGCGGCTTTCCCCACCACACTGTCACGACGTCCTGCCTCACCTCAGGCCCAGAGCACTGCACCCACCAACCACGCACTGCTCCTCTGATACTGTGAGCCCAAAGTAAACTTTGCCTCCTCTAAGTTGTCCTTGTCAGGTATTTTGGTCACGGTGACGAAAAGCTGACTAACACAGTGGTCTTACATAAATACACTCTTGGACATTATTTTAGGCATGTTGAGGAGGCTGAGCCCAAGCAGGAAAAGCCTTGGTGTTCCATGATTCCATTTGTGCTCACACACTGGGGGCCAGAAAGTCCTCACCGTGCGCATCATGCCGTCATTTCATTCCTGGTGACGTTTGCTGGTTAAACTCTGTGTCAGGGACGAGTGAGATGTACTGGACTTCTGGCATGACCTGAACACATCCAGAATAACCACGAGATCGTGTTGAGAGCAGGTCGCCCTCGGCGGCAGCTTCCCCTCCACAGCAATCTATTTGTTGGACAAATGTTCTCTGGATGCCTGGTGCTGGCCGGAAACGTCGCTGTCGGTTAAGGTGTGATGGCCAGTGTCGCCGGCCTTCAGTTAGCTCAGGGGGTCAGCACACATACACAGGTGGTCGGGGAGCACCTGTGCCCACGGGCAGAGCAAGGGAAGAGGGTTGTCCCTGTGCCCGGGAGGGATTCGGAGAAGATGCCTGTCCTCACAGGGACGCCTGGAGAGGGCAGGAGCAGGGAGCCCAGGTCTAAAGCACCTGCCTGGGGGCGGGTGGGCACCTGGGGGAGGGGGCAGTTCTCCCCGCAGTGCACACTCTCAGGGCAGCTGACCAGCCGTGTCCCTCGTGTCGAGATGCCACCCAGGTCCTCAGGCTGCCCAGCTTGCCTTGACGGGTATGTGGGATCATTGGAGGTTCACAAATGGGGACTTTTCCTGAAGGGCTTTGGGTTTGAGAAGGCTTCAACCAAGACACTAAATCCGTTTTCCTGAGGAGTTTAATGGTTGATTCTGTGTCCTGGGTCCCGCTCTCCTTCCTTGACCGCTCTGCTGGCTCTGCTGCCCCCACTCCGGCCACCTCGTGAACACTGCCCTCCCC
>JAJEJO010049789.1:51995-112207 GCA_020662805.1 Glaucomys volans
CCCCCTCCCCCTCTTGCTCCTCCAGGAGCCATGTCTTTGCTCTGGGCTTGAACTGCCTTCTGCCCCCGACTCACCTCTGCCTCTCTAAGTGGCCTTCTGTGAAGGAGAGTCGGCGCGGCCACAGCTGAGCTCTGCTCCTCGGCCAGCTCCTGCTTCCACCCCTGCTCTCGGGGACAGAGGCTGGGGCTTCCCCTCCTCCTCTCCACGTCTTCATCCTGCTGTTTGTCTGTCCACCCGGTCTCTACCTCTAATGGAGCTTTCTGTCCTGAATTCAGACCCCATCATCTCTCTCCTCGATGTCATTCACATGCCTGTCCTCTGTCCACCACTCAGGGCCACACAGACACGGGGCAGTAGGTGGTGAGGGAGAAACAGCAAGTGACCCAGGAGGTCCAGGGAGCACGTGGAGACTCCCAGCCAGCCGTCCAGCCTGCTCTGCAGGCGCCCCGTCGGGCAGGCCCACACACCCTCTGCGGGGCTCTCACCACGGGTACCGGGGTGCCCACAGGAGGGACACTTCATACAACTCTGGGATGTACAGAGGTTGACTTCATCTTCCAGGTAAAAACTTCACGGATGACTTGTCAGTACAGACAGACATTTTGGCATACTAATTATGACATCAGATAATCACTTTTTTTTCAGTGCTGTGAATAGAGGCCACGGCCTTGTGCCTGCTCGGCCAGCACTTGACCCCTGAGCCACATCCTGTGTAGGGTTTCTCACGGTAGCCGGAAAAAACCTGAGGTCACACCCCCTGCAAAGCTCTTCATGCCCCTTTCTAGGTGGATCATTTTCAGTGCTTATACGTTTTCAAAAGCCCCTGAGTAAGCAGCATCCAAGGCGAATGCCAGAATATAGGACTATCTACCTCTTCTTGTAACAAGAAATCTCATTTTATAACTAGTTTTTTTCTATTGAGATATTGAAATAGCAATGAAGTATTGATTACAGATCACATATTCAGTATATAGTTTACTTGTAGTTTTTGATTTATTGGCATAAGTACAATTTTCAGTAAAATTTATATTTCCTATGAATTAACTTTTTTTTTTTTTTACTAATCATTGCTTATAACTTTTTACAAAAAAGATGGCCCTACTCAAATCTTTAGCACCATTGCACTATTTCTGAATCACATTGTTCAAATTAATTATTGGAAAGCACCATGATTTTAATTAGCATCTAAATATTTTTAAGTTTTGTTAAATCAGTCTTACTCCCCAGAAAAGATCCCATACGTTATCACAATCTGCTCGAATCTTCAAGCTCATGAGAAGGTAGGGAGAGCTCTGGTGTGCCAGGAGTAACTTCCTGCTCCCATTAGACAGGCTTTCTGACCCAAAGCAATAGCTGAAGTACCGAGGAAGGTCTGCAGGTTATTTGAGCATTTAGCTTCTGGTAGGTTGGGATTTAAGTCCCTGATAGTTTCTAGTAAGCCAGGCTTCATGAACTCAGATTATATCTTTATTTATTAGTATCTGAATCCTAACCATGAAAATTCTGCTAAAACCACTCCATACATAAGAACTCTCTAGAAAACACCATTAACCTGTTTTACAGGATGTCCAGTGACCATGTTTGCAGAATTAGGCCAGCTGTTCTCTGGCCTTTTTCTTTCCTAGGTGAAACAGGAGCTGCTGAGGACTTTCCTTCCCAATCCATGAGGGATAAGTTGAAAAGCAGTGGTGAGAATCCTGCCTCATTTCCAAATCGATCTCAGCGCTCTCCAGCCTGGTCAGTTGCATGTAAATATCACCAAGCTGCGTTGAGTTGGTTGTAAATCGATCTTTTCATGTTCAAATCATTTATGGAATCACATGTGAGTCACAAGTCCAATTTATTTTCAGATCAGCATTATTCAAGTAACTCCTCCTGAAAATACCCTTGATTTCAATATTTTAATTTGTTAGAATATTGTGTTATTTTTATAACTTCTTATTGTTGCTTAAGGCATAACAATCCATATTCAATGAGCTGGAGAGGTCAGTTTAAACATTTGTCTAATCAGGCAAAGCACTGCTCATGGACATTTCTCAAACATTCTGCCTTTGCTTTCTCACATTTCTGGAAGGCATATGGAGCCTTAGAGTAATGATGTCATGATCCTAAAGGATTTGTGTGATTGTAAAGCACTTACAGCTGATCCATAATTTAAGATTGGATGGATAAAAGGAAGAGCTAAACAATCTCTGCAGCATGATATCACCAAACAGAAATGTGAAGGGATTGGATGATCCCAGAACAGAGAGAAAAGTGTTTGTAAATTTGGCAACAGTTTGATCTTGTAGAGTTTGTTAAGGGAAAAGGATCAGAATTTTATTCTTTTGTTGTAATCAGTAATATTGATGCACTGAAAAGTCCAAAGATCATTCATTTAGTGAAGTCACTGAATAACCCCTGGGTAGGTGTTTATGGAAGTATTTCGGTCATAGAACTGAAATAGCTTCATTGGGAAACAGTCACTTTAAGTTGTTAGCACGTATTACATAAAACTTCTCAGAAAGTGCTTGCATGGTTGGCTTCTTTTCTGATCTTTCACCATTTAGAAATACTTCATTGTTAAGAAATTCTCTGAGATGGAGTTAACCACTTCTCTGTGCGTATTATCTAAGAATGCTTAACATTTGTTTATAACCTTGTGGTCTGTAAATAATGATAAGGAACACTGCAATATTTGTTTTCAAATAATCTGACATTTCAGGTTCTGATTTTTAGCAAAAATGATACATAATAAAAAGGCAGAATAGTAAGGTGAGCCCCGGTGTGGCTGTCAAAGGGACTCAGCGTTGATCAGCTCAAGATCTTGTTTTATCTGTTCTCTCTGTGCATCCGTGACCTTTGTCATGACCCTGCAGTGCCTCCCTGCATGCTTCTCCCTCTGAGTTTTGACCTCATTTGTGGAAACTGAACTTGGTCATGAAGGTTTGTAGTCCAGATATTAGCATAGACGAAGCTGTGCCTTGGTTAGGTCTGACCATTTGCCACAAGAAGGAAGAGCACGTGCTCTACCAGGGCTGGACCAGCTCATGGGGCACCCTGGAACGGGAGCCACTGAGCACCTGCACAGATGGGCCCAGGAAGGAGATTGTAGTCTTATTTTGGAAGCGAGAGGTGAGATGAGCCTTACACACTTAGCACAGTGACACACACACGTTCTATCAAGTTCACTACGCTTGGCACACGTCAGGGATTTAAACGCCTCTGTAAAGTCTTAAGATCTACAATGAGACCAAGTCCAGAATAGCCCGTAAGCATGGAAGTGATCTCATATTCTCTTCCACGTGTCCCCACACTGAACCCTGACTGGAGGCGGGCCAGGACAGCAGGAGAAGCACGCCCCGTGAAACAGTACCCGTCAAGAGAGTCACTTGAGACTGGGGGTCTGTTTGTGTTTGGCATTGTGAAGATATTCTCACATTTACTCCCTAAAGCAATAATGATAAAGGAACACCTTTATTCTGATCAGGTGAACCCCTGATTTTCACCTTCAAAATCAGGTGTTCCCAGCCCATTCCCAGATGAAGCAGTGAAGTGTCAGTGGTATCTAATAAACAGTGAAAGGAGTACACCCAGCACCTTCATGGCCACCCAGCCTGTTTCACAGGTCAGACTGTAGGATTCCTCCCTGCTCTCTCATGAGCAATTGCAAGACTGCAGATTCAAAGGAAGAGCAACTTAACCTGACCTGTAGTTACAATTACACAGATGGAATCGCAGCCAGCAGTTATTGAGCGCCTACTCTCGTGGGATCCAGCGGCTCTCTATGAAATCATTGTATCCTCACAATGAATTGCAATTGTCATTGTATAGATGCAGGCTGGAGGATTCCGAGGACGTGTGTCCTGCAAGGGTTATAGAGTTAATGAATGAAGGAGCAGAAGAGCAGGGGCCTGGACTCTGGCATCCCCAAGAAAATCGGCCTGTGTGGGCTTGAGAGGTGACCGACTCACCAGGGCACCCACGTCACTCTGCTGTGATTCCTCTGTAAGCATCTGCAGCAGGCATCTGGGGAGTGTCCTCCAGGGAGAGTCACCTGCATTCATTAGCGTACAAACTCTAACTTACAAGGGAGAAAGAAGATGGCATGAGTCAGAGTTTCAGACAGAGGTTATTTTCTCACTTTTGCAGCCCTTCAGAAGCTGTAGCAGCTGAGCATTTAGACGAGCCATTGTGCACAAGCCTGGCTCTGATGGTGACTTCCTTGTCAAGGTTGGCGTCCAAGACTGGGTGACATCCCCAGGTCCCCTGTGTCAGCTCTCCTCTTCCGCATGCTTGGGGACTGTTTTAACAGCCAGTGCTCACTCAAGGCAATTACCTGGCTTATCATTCATGAGTTCCTCTTCATGGAAAATAGTGAAGGGAACAGAGCTCTTTTCAGGGGCACTTCTGGATGCTGAGGTGCCGGTGACTCCTGGCAGAATGGGCGCAGTCCCACAGGTGGCAGGGACGACTTTCACAGTCGCGTCAGTCATGCCGAGGACAGCATTAAGGAGCGGCCCTGGAGAGACATTCTGTTTTTCCTTTTGATATTTGTCTTTTACAACAAGTGGTGTGAGCAAGTTCATGTGGCCAACGACACTTTCTCCCTGGAGTTCTTTGCTGTGCTAACTCATCAGGGTCATGGTGATGACTCTCTCATGACCCTGTGCTTCCTGGACTAGTGTACTCAGCTCAAGTAAACAGGTCACTTCCACACGTTGCAATCTCAGTAACCAAAACTGTCTCAACTGACAGGGCCAGAGACCCAGAATGAAATCCATAGGAAACACAAAACACTGAATCTCCAGACCCATCTCTACCATCCGTGTCCCTGGACACAGCAATGCCACAGGCGATGTTATTCAAAGAGATGCACAAATGAAATTTGAATTATATGATGTTTTAAAAACAGATTTCCCTTCCTTGCAAATGCCTTCCTTCAATATTAAAATTAATTTGCAAACACTGGCGGAGACAGCAGTATACATGCTAGATGGGGTTGAGAAATTGTCTCGAAATTTGTAACTTGTTTTGAATAATACACTTACTATAAATTACTATATTGGTTTTTCTCAGCTGATACATGATGTATCTTAACTTCTACATCATCATGAGTCCAAACTAAAGTAACTTTTTATACACATTAGAAACTTGAGCTTTGGGTACCACATCAAGCAAAGGGGTAGCAGCGAATCGCAGGCACGAGGCTCCTGTTCTGAAGGGAGTGGCCACGTCTCTGTGCTGAAGAACAGCAGGGACAGGGACCTCGCAAGTGTCAGGAACCAGAAGGCAGGCTCTGGGTCACCCGTCAGAGCCACCCAATGTCACCTACTCGGGCACCACGGCAGTCAAAGACGAGACAAGACAGGCAGCTGCCTATGACGGGGTCGCGGATGTGAACTTCACATCTGGTAATTTCCAGCCAGGGTAAGTCAGTGAGCTGCTCAGATTCATATTCCCAAGAGGGAAAATAATGCACCTGTGGAGGTCATGGAGAAAATCAAGTGAGAAAATGAGTCTCCCCTGCCAGACATGCTGGGGAAACTGGTACGGCAGTGATTTATCCTCAGCAAGTTCGAAACAGCAAAAGGGGTTCCGACTGGAATGCACGGGGTGCTTTCCACCTTAGGATTATTGCAGCCTCTTTTGCCCAACTGGAAAAGCTGTTGCTGGAAGCAGCTTGCTCTCTCCAGGAGACCCGCTCTGAAAGTCAGAGCTGGTGACTGCAGCCCTGGACCTGCCAGGGCACCGAGGTCTTAGGAGCCGCCCTGCCCGTAAAGTCAAGTTAAGGGAAAAGCCGAACCTAGACAGTTGCTCTCAAGGTACTTGGTCTCCATCACGCACTCTCTAAACTCTCATCCAGCTTTATAGAATCATAGATTCACAAAATTTTAATTCCAAAAGCAATGCAAATAACAAACAAAACTTGGCTTAAATTATGAATTATTACTTTCACATTTATAAAATATGAATAAACATTTTTAAAGATTTAAAATAGCTGAAAATCCTAAACTTTTCCAAATGTAAATGAATTATTAAAACTCTCCGCTCTGACAAAAGCTGTATCTCCACTTTTGTTCTCTTGATAAACTTTAAGGTTCAAATGTTGACATTGCTGAATTTAAAGGGAGGTCTGTGTTTGAAAGGCGTTGAGAGTCGCAGTGTGGAGGACCTTATCAGAGTCCATCCAGGTCAACCTCCCCCATCAGCTGGCTTGATTGGGAGCAGGACCTCTGCCCCCAGCAGCAGCCTTGGCTTCTAGATGACACCTAGTTCCAGGTCCTAAACCAGGGCCGGCCTGTGGCCTGGCCTCAGCCCCTCTGCAGGCCCAGATCCAGCCTCAGCCCTGTCTCCTGGCCAGGCCAGCGCAGAGCCGGCCATGATCCCATACCCAGGCTCAGGACTAGGCCTTGTCCCAGCCCCAGTCCCAGGTCCAGCCCAGACCCAGGGGCCGCTTCAGAGCCCATCTCTCTGCTGGCCCTACAGCATAGGATTTGCATCTGTGGAAAGGAAAACACACATGTTGTTGAAAAAGCCGTGGAATGGTGTGGAGCAGGGGCGCCCGTGAGTTACTTACATTTTTTTTCTTAAATTCCAGTAAAATAAGGCACACACATATGTGTGTACGTATATATATATATGCATAATATGCACATATATAAATATATGTGTGTGTGTATATATATAAATATAAAAATATGTTTTTGTTTTTTTGTGAATCTTGGCTCAGGCCACCCCACTGTCCTTGTTTCCTATATTGCTTCTACATGTGAAATCTTTGTAACTGAGCTTTTATCCCTTGTGCTTTGATGTTTTTTTCCCAATGACTGTACGTAGACCATGGCCATGATCTTGGGCTCAGTCCCAGCAGGCCGCTCGCACCACAGTGGTGGCTGATTCCTCTGTTACTTACTGCTCTGCATTGTAGGACCAGTGGAGGGGCAGGGAGGCTGAGCGCTCCTGTCCTCAGACAAAACAGTCCCTGAGAAAGCCCTGGTTGTGCGAGGTGCCTGTCCTGGTGCCTGGTTGAACTTGTCCCTGACTGAGTACAGCACCCTCAAATCAGCTTGCCTTCTTCTTCTAATGGTAGTTAAACTCACAGCTTGGTTGTCTTTGCATCTTAGAAATTTGATCCTTCACTATCCTGAGCTTCTATCCCTCTGGCTCGTCCTCTGGTAAACATTGGGAGGTACCCGGGACTGAACTCAGGGGCACTTGACCCCTGAGCCACATCCCCAGCCCTACTTTGTATTTTATTTAGAGACAGGGTCTCACTGAGTTGCTTAGTATCTCGCTGTTGCTGGGCTGCTTTGAACTCCCAATCCTCCTGCCTCAGCCTCCTGAGCTGCTGGGATTACAGGCATGGCCACCGCCCCTGGCCTGTTTTCTTGCTAAATCCTGATGACTGGGTGGAGTGCGTGTGCCCTGAGAGGCTGGATCCCAGCCTGCCTCCCCTGTCCCTGCCAAGCCCCTGGGCTTTGCATTCTACCATCCAGAGTGGGGCTGGAGTGGGGGTCATCACCACGTGATGTAAAAACGCTCTCCCCTGCACTTACTAGCCCCTCTCCTCTGTGTGGGAAAAGGCCCATATCTCAGGGAGCACTCCCCCAGCTCCCTCCAGACTCCTTGTTCAGCTCTCCAGGGGCCCAACCTTTTGTAACTCAAAAATCCTTTGTGATCTCAAAACACTTGGCTCGCAGAAGGCTTGGCAGAAACTCCGGCTTAAGATTCTTCAGGAATCAGTGGATTTCCTTTCTCAGCTGCCCTCCCTGGAGAGGAGCGAGAGCCATGCCCTGGGTAGGTTGGAGATCAGGGCAGCAACCTGGAGGATGGGAGGAAAGCGCGGTGACCTCTGAATTCCAGCCGCCACAAGAGGCCAGCTGGGCACCAGACACTGGCTGGTTTCTGGAGAAGCAGGAGTGCCCAGCTTTTCCGTGACTTTCTAAACGAGAGCCTGCCTTACTCTTGGGATCGTGAATGCTCACATACCGGCCAAGCATCCCTCTCCTTCCTATAGAACATTCTCCCAGAACAACAGCAGCATCTTTTTTCTCTGGATGGCATATATCCTAGTCACGACTCCTAAGCCTATCGACAAGCACACGGAACACAATAAAAATACAGGCAGAACATCAGTGCGTGTTCTGACTTCCACAGCGGACAACCCTGGAGCTCCAGGCCCTCCCACGCCCCCAGGTGGGGGGACCCACTGGTCCTCTGCTGCTGCGGAGGCTGGGGCGCGTGGCAGAGGGCCTCTTTGGGATGGTGGCTCCTGTGCTTCTGTGGGGATCCGTTCCCGTCACCTGCCCCCAGCACTCTGAGCTGCGGGCGTGGCCGTCTGCCCGCTGGACTGCGGCTGGCTCGCAGGCGTCAGCCAGGATGGTCCCAAGGCATCCGTTTGCCTCCGTTGGTGGAGAAGCTGAGCCCCAGAGGGATTCTCGCAGGTGCTGTGTGCGGGGCAGAGACCCACGTCTTTCTTGTGTTTCTCACAGAAAACAGGGCAGGACCGGGGTGACACAGAGGGACACGGCTCCTTCCGTCCCACTGCTCCTGCGTCTTCTGTGGTGACGTCCACATCTGCAAGGACCCCTCACACCTCACAGCCAGGTGAGGCCTCGCAGCGGGGAGAGAGTGGAGACCCTGGAGAGCTGGCTTTTGTATTTTTTAGAAGAAAGATTACTTTCATTTTAACACAAGTTCATAATTCATTTTGTGTCAGTAACTGCACACGTTTCCTAAGGAGAAACTGAAGGCGTTGGGTAGCAGATGTCACAACAAAACTGGATTCGAATCCTTATGCAAGAGCTCCCTTTTTTAAGGACCAAAGCGGATAGCGCTTCCATTCCTTCCACTGACTAGAATTCAGTCCCACCATGAATTCTTGCTACAAAAGAAGATGAGAAATACGGTTTCTAGTAGGTAGGCAAGACCCCAGACTCTTACTAAAAGAAATGAACAGAGACCGCTGTAGTTCCAGAGCCTACAACCAGCTGCTGGGATTGGCAGCTGAGGCTCAGGGTCTGCTTCCTGATCCAGGAGTAAGAACAAGGCTTTGAGCTCAGGAAGCTCCCGTGGGTATTCATCAGCCTTGACGCTTGATGTTTGGGGCCAGATCCCTCTCCCTGCGTGGGTGGCGGATGTGCGGGGGAGGGTAGACCCTTAGCTCCCTCCCTTGCCCCAGCTAATTTGGTGCCAGGAGTACTCCCTACCCAAGAGGGTCAACCAAAGAGCACCAAGGAGAACGTCCCAGAGGAGAACCACCGCTCAGCCATAAGGTGCTAGCCAAGGGACTCGCTCTCTTTAAAGGCATGACCCCTTTGTTTTCAAACAAATTATCTCGGACGGTCAGAATTTTCTCTGGAAATGGGGTCAGTCCTGCTCCCCAATCCTTTCCACTCCTGCAACAACTATCTACCAAGTACCTGCTAAATACTCATTATAAGACTTCATGCTGATGGGGAGACACGGAGGTGAGTCAAAAACCAGGTCCTCGGAGCTTCACGGTCTCATAGAGAAGATGAAGCATGTAAAACATGACCATGAGGCTACACGAAATCCAAGAGCCAGAGCACGTAACGGGGGGAAGCCTGCTCCTCACTTATCACCAGCGTCCAGGGCGCCCACGGCCGGCCCTGGTCTCCTTGGCTGTCAGGATGACTCAGTGAACAGTCAAACCTCAGGCTCTTCCTACACTTTGACTGCAAGATGCTCTTCCGGAAACTTCTGGGGACTTATCCCGTTCCTTGGTTCCTTGGGGTGTGCCCCGCTTGCTCTTAGGAGACATGGACTGGAAAAGGGAAATCCTGTGGTCGTCTGAAGATCCGCTGTGGATCCCAGTGCCCGTGCCTGGCCTGGAGTCATTTGGTTATGAGTAACAGAGACTCACATGAAGCGTCTTAGGAAAGACAGGGACGGATCAAAGGGCGTGGAATATATATACGTATATAAAATTGCTTTCATGTAGTTGCAGGAAAACTTTAATAACCAGCTATGCAAATGTCAGCTGCTATGAATATATAACAAATCCAAATCCCACATTCCGTATGACTATAATGCCCCAAGAAAAGTGAAGCCTCCATTTCCAATTCATCTTTTATCACTTTAAAGATCTGATCCATTTGTTTGTACTTGTTTTACTTATCTTGTTAGATGTCAGTGAGGCCAGCAAAGAATTTATAATGATAGCATTGTATTAAATATCTAGCCCCTTTTGTATCCACATTTCTGAGTCTCTCTCCTGCGCTTCCTGTTTATCCTGGAGAACGGGACTTTGTAACCGCAGGGGACCTGAAACCCTCCCTGTGCACCCTGGGCTCAGCCTAATAAACCTTCCCGAGCCCCTGACTGGAGACTCTGCCTCCAGAGAAACTCCCAAATAAGCGAGGACCCCAGGCTCCTGTCCGGATTTTGGTGTGCCCTCAAAATCAGCATGTTGGAAGCCAGCGCCCACGCTGTCACTGAGAGCGAGGGCCTTGGAGGTGGGCAGGTCCGGAGCCCGCTGGCTCGCGAGTGGGGTCAGTGCCTGAATAAAGAGGTTCCGGGAGCCTCTCGTCCCTTCTTCCACGTGCGGTGCAGCAGCAGGACACTGTCTCTGAACAGTGGACCCTCGCCAAACACCAGACCTCCTGGCGCCCGGCTCTTGGCCTTCTCATCCTGCGTGGCAGTGAGTGAGGAATGTGTAAGTGACCAGGCTTCCGCAGTTTTCACAGAAGCTTAAACGGACAAGGACACTACGTAATCCTTCTCCTCGGCCGGCCTCAGCCGCTCGGTGTCCGACTCAGGACAGGCCGGTTGGTCTCTCGCACAGGAAGTCTGTGGAGCAGAAGACCCAATGGGGACCAGCAGATGGCAAGGTTTCTGTTACGTGATCAATGAAGGGAGCCAGACTCCACCCCTGGATATTCAAACTCAAGCCGTTGGTTACCCAGGAGCCTGAGAAGGTCAGGGGCTTGCTGAGAGAGTCCATGTGGCAAAGGGATGCGAGACAACAGCCGGGCAGCCACGTGGCCCTGGGAGGAGCTGAGGCTCCTCTCAGTCGAGGGACGCTAGGCCTGCACCGGCCTGCGGCTCAGGCCAGGAAGCCGCCATTGAGGTGAGGCAACCCGAGAGCACCTGAGCTGCACTGAGGGGGACAGCGTGGCTGGGAGCCCAGGACCACGACACGCGGCTCCTCCACACAGGTCGCACCTGTGGCCCGCACAGGACCTCTGAGGAGGCTTCACCCGCAGGCCGCCAAGGGCCAGAGGCAGCAGCAAGTGAAGTCAGGAGACGGTTGCTTCCTTTCCCTAATCCCGGATCTCCACTTAGAGGACCTGGGAGCGGAAGAGGAAGGACACAGGCCTATTGCAGGAAAAGCTTTGGATTCTCTCAATTTTCAACTGCTCGAAGAGGACTATACTGAGCACGTGGCCGCGAAGACTGACAGAGCTCATCAGCCCTGAGAAGTCAGTTCCATCACGCTTCAGCTGGGGGTTTCCTGGGGGAGCATCCTGAAAGCTGAGTGGAGACAATTTGGCTTCTGAAACCATCTAGAGCCAGCCTGGAAGGAGAACAAGGACCTCTCCCCGACGGGGATGCCATGCTGCAGGGCTGAGGTGGGTACCCTCTGAGATGATGAGAGGCCAGCCCTCTAACAAGGAGGCTCTGGTCCTCACAGAACTGAGCTTTTTAGTCTAAAGGAGTCTTGAGAAACCTAGAAAAATTAAAAACAGATATTAATGACATACTAAATGAATGGCCTAAGTCTAATCAATATGCTCATTATTGGCATGCTCTGGGATTTCTGGTAGACATTTAAGGAATGTGAGATTTAAGGAATTCTGAAGCTCAAGGAGGTGACAAGAATTTAGCATTCATTTGTCCAGAGGAATTCTTGCTGCATCTGAAACAATGAATTGGTATTTCTCCAAATCTCGTCTACCTACCAGTGACCAATATAGGTGGCATTTGAAGGTATTTAAATGTTTAGATAATATGATTGTATTGAGAAAGAATTGGAAAGGAATAACTGGGTTCTTAGATTGCTAAGACCATCCTGAGGCACCAGAATTGAAAACCCACCCTAAGAAGTGTGGGATCTGCAGAACCTTGGCCCCGTTAGTTGTGCATTAGAAGCAGGGGATGCTGCTCTGGTCTGAGGGCCTCCTTCCAGGACGCCTGCAGACGTCTGTCTCCATGCTCTGGGAATATAGCTGAGGTTTAAGGTCAAAACCACATCTGATCCTCACTGAGCTGACTTGGGAGCTTGGTTAGGACTAAGTTCCCTCCCGGCAGTGGGCAGATGCCCCTGGAGCTGTGGGAGGAGAGGAGGGCCTACACCCCAGGAAGCTGGGAGAAGGTGATTGAATCCCTAGAGCTGGGACTCCCAGGCTGGGTGGATGACTGCAGGAACTCACCGCTGAGACTTTTTGCATTAGAAATTCTGACTCAAGTAATCTGTGCGTAGGGTTCAGAACCGCTTTTAATCAGTGTATCTCCATTAGATTTCTGCTGATTTCAATAAATATTACTCAACCAATGTTGATGCTGACCTAGAAATTTTAAAAGTGCTGTTTATGTTTGTAAAAATTAAACAACTGGAGAAGGGACATCTGGTATTCAGTCCATGGTCAAAGCTGCAGGCCCTATTCCTAAGCTAGAACTTTCCTCCGTGAAGCGGGTTTCCTGATAGCTTTCTGGAGTGCGTGACGGAGAGTCTGTGCAGGAGTGGATCAGTGGAGACACACCCCCGGGTCCTCATGTCCTAGGCTGGGTGGCCTAGACCTTACTGTCAGCCGCACAGCTGTGAGTTTTACACGGGTTCCTGGCCTGGTCCAGCCAGAAAAGGCAGATGCCTTGCTAGGCCCTGTCACCTCGGACCCCTGGTGCCCTCTTCAGTCGGGGAGTAAAGTCCACCAGGATGGGCCTCCAGGAGTGGGGTGGGCAGGCCCAAGTGGGAGTCTGGGGCTTCGCAGGGTTTAGAGCAACAGCAGCTGAGACTGTACAACTGTGAGTCCAGCCTCTTCCAGGTGCGGATGGGGGACCAGCCAGCGGGTGCATGGGGAGGATTTGGAGGTGCAGGTGAGCAAGCTGGTGAGGTGTGGCTGTCCTCGGACGGGGGAGAACCCCGTCCACGCACGCCAGAGGTGATCATGACTAATGACAGGGTTCTGCCCCGTATGGCGTGTGATGATTCAGTGGTCCAGGGAGACAGCGGGTCGGAGCCAAGCCAGCCAGAAGCGTGATAAGGCAGACGACATTTACATCCACCGCGACCCTTTGCCCTCAGGGAAATATGCCTGGCTAGTCAGCCTATCTGGAGACGATCTGGCCAAGGGACTCTGCAAGGGGTCTGGCCTGCCCTTCCCGTGCTCAGGACCAGAGGGACAAGGCTGGACAGCCTGCACCACGTTATGAGCCACCTTATAAATGCCGTGTCGGGCAAAGTTCAACCTGAACCCTGCGAACAGGAAGAGTAAGTGTGCGGCTTTAAACCACTCCATTCCTGGTCATCTATTTCTACAGTAGAGAAGTTCATACCCACCCACGAATCTCACCGGTCCTGAATTCCACAGTGAAGGCTGCCACCACACACACAGGTCTCAGAGGCTGACATCCGTGTGGTCCACACAGACGCAGCTGGCTCGTCCCTACTGACAGGACACGGCCGGAGTCTCCTCCACCCCGCACAGCTAGTGCCCTGCTCTCCTGGGTCACCCTCCCCAGCTTCCCATTATGTGAGTGAAGATGCAGTGACGTTCTTGTCTGGTAGTGGATGTAGGTTCTTACTTCACTTGGTATGAATCTACAAGAGAAATTTCCATGGAATTAGGATGGTGCATCGTTTTCTCTACTGGAAACTTCCAAGCAGTTGTGTAGAGAAGTTGCATTGTTCACATAGCGTGCAATAAATCCCCGACTAACTAGGTTATTTCATGCAGGCAGTAGCTTTGAATTGAATGGAGTTTCTCTTCAGCATTTCCTAAAATAGACTTACCATCTACATGAAATTCTCAGAAGTTTAAGCAATAAAATTTGGCAAATAGCTGACTAGTCACCACATCCAACATTGATTGCTACATAAACCAAAAACATGAAAAGGGTGTTTGTAGTGTTTGATAAGTGAATGAAAATGAGTTAATGTGTATTTATGTATGGAAAACACAGATTTTAATTCTTATTAATATATTCCACAAATATTTGGGAATTGGTCTTTTCAAGCAGAGCTAGGGCTCCTAATGACAAAAAAATGAAGCATTTCTTGGAGGGGATGATAGTAACTTGAAAACTTCTTTCTAACGTCTGAAGATGGACGGCACTTGCCCAAGGCATTACCAACGTGGCCATAAAGAAGAAGGCCACTCAGGGGGCCTGCAGGACTGTGAGGGGAGAAAGAAAGGCGCTGTGGGGGTCCAGAGGAGCTCTGCCTGCTCGCTGGGGGCTTTTATTATTACTCAAACGTCTCTGGGTGCGCGTACACACACACTCACACACACACACAATGTGCAGCCCACACCTATGAATGGGATCTGGAATACACTTCCATGAACCCAAAATGTCATTTGAGGTGGGAAATTGAGCCCAAGACTTAAGCAATTTTTCACAATTGCACCATTTATAAAACATGGTAAAAGTATTACTGATCAAAGAGACCAAGCCAGAATGTGTACAAAACACTTTGTTATTTCAGTTACACTGAAGAAACTCTCTAGGAACAGTCCCCGGGCAGGTGGGAGAGAATCACCCTCAGTGAAGGTGAGAGTAGGAAGCACGGATTCCGACAGAGGCTCCTTTGAAGGTCGTGATGAACTAACCGCAGCAGTAGGTGAGAAACGTGCTTCTACTGCCCTCGTGTGGCTTTAGCTTGTCCCTGCGGCATCCCTGACCACTGCCAGCGTGGACGTTCTCAGTCAAATCCCCAGTCGCCCGCCTTCACGTTGAGAAGCTATTTGACAAAGGCAATCTGGAACCGTACTTTATTTGAAATATTTTCTAAATAACAAAATAAAACATCAGGTAACTTTAGGCAGTTTGTTGCAGCCTGTCCTCTCTGTACTTTTTTTCATCTGTTTTTGCAAAAAAAAAATTTCTTTTGGAACTGATCTGTGACTTCCTGAGCTCTGCGTCGGCTGGTCAGTGTTTGAGCAGGAGGTGGGTGTGGGTTCCTGAGCTGAAGACACTTCGTTTCGGTCAACATGGCGAGTGCAGGCTTCAGCCTCTGGGAGCATTCTCTCCCCCGCACCTCCCTGGAGATGTCTGGGGGGGCAGGAAGCTCCCTGGGCCTCCCGGGTGCCGGAGCTTTACCGCCTGAATGTGTGGGGCCTGCGTTGCTGCCTCGGTTTCCCCTGGTTCTCTCTGATCCTGCCAGTGCCCTGGGTCCCGCCGAGCCCTCTTCCTCATCTCCCTGTCGCCCCTCACCAGCCCCCGCTGAGGAGGTCGGTGGAGCTCGTGCTCCTGGGGAACTCATTCCTCACCGGGTCCTGAGCAGGCGCCCGGCTTCTCACCAGCCGTCTTGGCCAAGGCAGGGAAGCCCAGCAAAAGTCCAGGTATTTTCACGCCAAAGCCAGTCCCCGTGGAGGCAGGGATCTTGGTCCGTTTTTGTGCCGCTATAAAAGAATAACTGAGACTGGGTGATTTATAATGAGCAGAAGTTGTTTTTCCTTTTTTTCTTACAGTTGTGGTGGAGGGGAAGCCCAAGGTCAAGGCCCACATCTGGCCAGGACCTTCCTGCTGCCTCACCCCAGGGCAGACAGTGGGAGGGGCAAGGAAGCACACCCAGCAGAGACCCGGAGGCCGCCCCTTCCCAGGAGCCCCGTCCCCTCTCCAGGGCCAGCCTCTGGTCCCTCTCACTGCTGCAGTCCCCTACCCGTGCACTTGGGGGACACATTCAGAACATGACAGGGTCCACCCCAGTCCGCCTTTTGCTGAAAGCCCCTGTTGCTCAAGTGCTGGCTGCGTCCAAGTCCCCTGGAGTCTCTGGCTCGGTAGTCCCGGTGTGCTCCAAGGGCTGCATTGCTGACAGGGTCCTGGCCGAGGTCCTTGCTGTTGGTTCTGGGACCACCCTTTAAAAACCCCTGGCCTAAACGAGCATGTCCCCTAATCCACACCAAGTACATGTCTAGCACAATAAAATGTGTACTTCACGTGAGTGTGGACCTAAGGGGACACAGGCACTGTGAACCCAGATGCGTGTGAGCCTTTTCCTCATTATGTCATTATGATAAGAGTAAAATGCAAATGCTATGGTGATTTTAATTGATATCAAATAATTTTATAAAACCTACAATTAAAATAATTCTCACTCTAATGGTTGACTTCTGATACTACAATTTATAAACTTTTATGTTTACAAAGATTCCTGATCAAGATTTCAAATTCTTGATAGTTACTCAGCAAAACCTTTAGTCCCACATGCACGTGATGAAAAATTATTAAACACACGGCAGTTTGATGGCTTCTCCTCTCCTTCAGCAGAAGTTTGTTTTTGAAATTTCTTATAAGGATGGAAATTAATTTTAAAGACAAGGACATTTTTAAATATCGGATGTTCCAAAGTAAGAATGGCACGCAGTTGGTTCTCGGCCAACGTGGACTCTGTCCACTGGGAGAGGACATCAGGCACAAAAGGACAGCTGGCTGCTTTGGTTTCCCTGACCCTGAGTCCTGCCAGGTGTTCGTGGCTGGCCCTCCCACAAGGCACTTTGGGCTCCACATCCTGCCCTGGGGCACCTGGAATGCAACCCCTTGGCCGGTGCACACTGCCTGGTCACCCAGGTGCTGAAGCAGATACTGGGCAGGAGGGAGCTCCCTCAGAAGCCAGCAGGAGCCCTGGGAAGGCTTGGAAGTACTGGAGGCAAAGTCCCCAGAGCCCAGGGGTCCCAGGTCCTCCCGCCTGCCCAGAGGTGACGAGAAGCAGCATCTCCTGCCTGTGGGCTGACTTCTTGTGGACTCTACCTGGGTCTTTGAACTACTCCACTCTTGAAATTTGACCCTAAAAAAGGGACAAAGAGACACATTGTGGCAGACCCAAGAGAACGACGTCTGGCCTTCCTATCTCCCCTGTTCTCTCCCTCTTCAATTAATACTGTCTCTTCCTCCTCTTTTCCCTGTTTCCACATCAAGTCATCACACACCTTGCTGACTCTCACACTTTAGGGGGATCTTACGGTCTCCTGTCCCTGGGCCTGTGTCAGAATCATTCCGGGAAGAGAAGATTCAATGGGCAGTTGTTAAAGTGGTTTAAAATCACATCCCCAAGGAGCTGAATGATGTAAATGTCACCTTGAGTGTTGTGCAAGGAACATCAACTACCCAGAGCCACCCTTCCTGGTACGTGTTCCCTGTGACTAAATGAAGAGGGCTCAGCTTCACTCATACCTGGACACAGAATAAAGACCCACCTTTTCTTTCATAAACGGGTACATTTTGGGGTGCACCAAAGTCAAACTTGTTAGGTAAACAGCTAGGAGTGTGACGATAGAGTGAGCACGACTTCTTTCTTACCATCTTTCCCTCTCTCTCTCTCTCTCTCTCTATGTCTGATTTGTACAGATACATAAGTGATAGATACACACACTCACGACATACGTAAGTAATACTTCTTCTTTCATCAAGGTCTAGCCGTCCATGTTTTGCCCACAGACAGCTCATACACACATTTCATTAGCTTCACATCTGAGCACTTCTATTTCTATTATAAATGGATGGTGTATTTCGAAGACCAGCTGCTCACGGCTGGTGTGCAGGTGCAGTTGCCTTTCTGCATTGATCTTCTGTCCTTTGAGCTTTCGGTGTGCACTTCATAGTTACAGAAACGCTTTGTCATTGGGACTTTCAACTAGGCAATCCTGCTGCCTGTAGATAAGATTTTCTTCCTTTCTTTTCAATCTGCATTGCTTCCGCTGATTTTCTTGTCTTATTGCAGAGGTGCCACTTCTAGTAGGAGCTGTGGGGAGGGCATTCTTGCTTTGCTTCTGGTCACAGGGAGAAGTTCACGGTCTCTGACGTGAAATGTGGCGTCGGCTGTGCAGTTCCTGGGTGTTTCTTTACAATCGCAGGAAGTCTCCTGGTCCCCCAGGTGTCTGAGCGTGATTATCGTGCGTGGATACTGGGTTGCGTCAAATTCTTTTTCTGCTCCAGTTGACGTGGTTTTTCTTCTTTACCCACTTGAAGTGGTAAATTACCCTGAACAAGTATAAACATTGTGACAGCCATGCATACCTGGAATAAACAGCACTTGCTCACAACATATAATGCCTTTTTTGAATCGTTGGATTTAATTTGCTGATACATTTTGAGGATTTCTGCATCTATGTTCATGAGGGACAGGGGCGTGTAAAGCTATTTTTTGTTATATCTTTATCTGGTTTTGTTATTCAGGTGATAATGGTCTCATGGAATTAGTTAGGAAGCATTCCCTCCACTCATATCTGAAAGAGATTGTGGAGAATTCATATATTTCTTCTTCGGTGTTTGTAGAATTCACCAGAGAAACAGTTTTGGCTTGGTGTTTTCCTATTGTGAAGTTTTAAATTATTAATTCGATTTAATTACAAAGTGTTACACATTGTTGTGCTGATATTTACCAATAATTACTATGTATTTGTACACTATATGTATATATTTATATGTTATGCTCATTCAGCGATTTCGATATGTTTGTGATTACCGACCTATATTTACACTTAGTCAAATTGTCGTTTCTTCTTGAGTTTGGTGGCTGGTGTTCTTGAAGGGACTGGTCTGTTTTATCTGTCATCTGTTTGTAACCTTACTCGCTTCTCCTTGTCGCCTAGTTTCCGTGGGACTGTCGGTGGTGACTCCTGTCTGGCCTCAGTAGAATTAGATTCTTCTCTCCTCTGCCCCCGGCCAGCCTGGCAGGAGGGTTGGCAGTTTCATTAAACTTTCAAGAAACAGCTTTTGATTTCCTTGATGCTCTCTATTGTTTTCCTGTTCTCAGATATCACCAGTTTCTGCTCTGGTTATTTCTTTCCTCCTGTTTACTTCTGGGTTAGGGTGTTCTTTCTTGTTTTCGGGGTGGATGCTGAGATTGCTGATCTTCAGCTCTTTCTCTTTCTGTTCTGATAAACGTGTTTAATCCTGTGGACACTTTTCACTGCATCCTACACATTTTGATAAGTCATATTTTCTTTTTAATTCCATTCAAATGTGTTTGGATGTCTTGTGAGTCTTCTTTGACTCATGTGTTATTTGTGACTACTTCTGTTACTCGAGTCACCAAATCTATGGGTTTAGCAGCGGAAGCTGGAGCTGACTCATGAAGTTATTTTTCTCTGTACTCTTGAAATTTTCCCTTGTGTGGAGGACAGCAATGTCAGAAGTGAACACAGCTAATCCAACTTTCTGTTGACCAGCATTAGCAGGAAGCATCTCTCTCCATCCTACCTTCACCACATCGTATTTTACCTGTTATGTCCCACCCTCCCACGTGGGCACAGGTATGAAGCTTGCTGCTGAGCGACAAACACCTTGCCAGGAAACTTTTCAGTAAGTATTTATATTTTTAGAGTTCTATGCTCTTGAGAAAATTAATATGTAATGATTGGTGATAATATTCATTAATATTGTTAGTGATATCATTAACATTAATAATGATACTAAAATTATGTGAGAAATTCTAGATTATGATTTCTAACCTGGCCTAATGTACCAAGTCAATTTTGTTGAATATCCACAGAGTCGAAAGCCCAGGCCTTCATGGGTAAAGGTGGGTTTTTGTACACAACGCATTGGCCAAGTCACGTGTGTGTGTGTGTGCGATGCCCACTCTGCCAAACTGTGACTTTTAATCAACAGGATGAGACAGATCACATTTGCAGTGGTTGTGGTTACTTATTGTTGGGTTGATATCTCCATGTTCATAATGGTTTTCAATCTTTTTGTTCTTCTCTCCCTGGGGGTCGCGCTCCCTTTGTTTTCTCTGGTTTCCACTGAGGAGTCCACCTGACTTCATGTCACCTGTCTTCAGCACTGAGTTTGCCGCTTTCCCAAATCTGTTCAGTGGTCGCCTCGGAGTTTCCCACGTCCTGTTTTAATGAACCCAGGTCTGTCTTGAAATCCCCTTCACCACTCTCCACACCGAGCAGAGCTCACACTGTGTCTTCCCCACGCCTCCCTCGCTGGCCCTTCTGAAATGGCCAATGGACCATTGTCACCATAGGCCTCACCCTCCAGCTCACTGTATCCTCACTTTGAACTGCTGTTTAACTCAGCTCAGAATGCAGCACCCAGCATTTCATTTTGCTTTTGTTTTTTCCTTGACTCATTTCTTTATCTCTGTAGTTTTGAATTTCTCACCTAAATCATCCCCTTCTTCTTGGCAATCTTCTTTAAGCATTTCCAGGAGGACGGGACTGCCGGTGAGGAATGCCCTCAGTTTTTGTCTGTCTGAGGAAATCTTTATTTCTCCCTCACTCTCCAGGGTGCATGTGCGGCACACAGGATCGCTGGTTGCTTTTCTTCCTTTCCTTTTTCAACACTTCACACGTTTGAGCCCCTCTCTTCTTGTTTGCATGCTTTCTCATGAGAAGTCTGATACTTAACGAGTTACAAAATAATTCAGCTCCAGTGTCAACGTTCCCTTCCTGACTTGGTTTTCTGCCATGCACATGTGCTTTAGGAACGGGCTGCTCTGTTGGATTTGAGTGGTTGGCTGACTGGGTGGACTTCCAGTGCTGCAAGGTGCTCTCAGCTTCCTGCACGTGTGGTCTGACCTCTGCCACTCTTCCAGGGAAGTCCTCAGTCACTGCTCCCTCACACACTTCTTTTGCTGCACTCCTTCTCCTCCGGGGCTCTCAGTGCACGTACGCTATGCTGTGGAAACAGCCCTGAAGTTCCTGGGCTTCTGGTCCGTATCTCTTTACTCCTTCCTCCTGAAGCTTGGGTTTGGAAGTTCCCATGGCTGCTGCAGTCCACACTCGCTGGGTCTTCCATTGGCCCTGTCTTCTCTGCTGTGGGGCCGGCAAAACTGTTTCCACTCCTATTACAGTGAATTCAGTTTCTGAAATTTTCTTGATTCCTGATGAGAGCCCCATCTTCCTGTCACAGTACTAGTGTGTTCTTAGGGTCTTCTCCTTTGTATCACAACCAGGAATAAGCTGAATCGTGCACCCTCCCCAGGTGCCTCTGTTGAGGGCCCTGGCCCCCAGGAACTTAGAATGTGACTGGACTTGTTGAGAGGACATTTAAGGAGGAGGTTAAGCTGAAAAGAGGCCTGAGGGTCAGCCTCTTCCAGTCTGGTTGATGTTCTTGTCAGGAGAGACAATGTAGCCCCAAGGGGCACCAGGGAAGGATGCAGGCAGATCAGTCATGCGAGGACCAGCAAGGAGGTGGCCCCCTCAAGTCATGGAGACCCCGAAGGAGCAACCCCAAGACACCTTGACATTGGACTTCATCCTCTAGAACTGTGAGAAAATCAATTTCTCTCGTTTAGACCCTCCAGCCCGGCATTTCATTACTGCAGCCCTGGGAAGTGACTACAGAGCCCTGAACATAACTATCAGGATGATTTTATTTTTCATCATGGTTATTTTAAATTCCCTTTCTGAAATGCAGACATCTGTGGCTTACCTGAGTCTGGCTCTCACGCTGCTGTGTGAGTGTGGGGTGCAGGCTGCAGCTGCTTGCTTCTCCATGCCTTGCAGCTTCTGTTGCCAGCGAATGCACCACACGGGGGCACTGGAATTTGGGGAAAGCCCTTCACCCTGATCCAGCTGACCTGGCTGGGCGGTGGGCAGTGCTCTGTCTCTGTGTAGGGACAGGGGCCTGAGGCTGGATGCTCCTCTGGTCTCCTTGCTTGCGTCCCCTCCTGACCTTGGGCTTCCTGAGCACCCCAGTCCGTGCAGTCTGCATCTCATCTCCTCTGCTGTCACCTTGGAGTTCTGTTGGTGTGGTGGTGAGGTGTCTGGGAGGGGAAGCCTTCAGACACTAGGGATCAAGTCTCAGCCTTTGCCTCTGGGCTGTGGCCTTCACAGGTACCTGCAGGGTGCATCTCCTCCACCCTCTTAGTGAGGATGGAAGGCTGGAGGGTGCTGGAGCGGCACGAACACCCCACTCCTCAAGGACTCTTGCTCTCCTGGGATGCAGACTTACCCTCTGTCACCCACCCCCATAGGCCCAGGACATCTGTACAGTTCTCTCCTGCCTCCATCTTCTGCCTGAGGACCCTGTGATTACACTGGATCTACAGGATAATCCAAAATCATCTCTACCTAAAGATCAGTTGACCAGCAAACGCAGCTCCATCTCCTACCTTAACCCCCCTGCTGTGTGCAGTAAAGCACTCACCGGCCCCAGGGGTCGGCTCCTGGACGGTGGGAGCCATCTTTCTGCCCACCCCACCTACCCAGTCTCCAGCAGCAGGGTGCTTCAAAAATTCAGTTCTCCAGTGACCCTAAGAAGAGCTTTTGGTTTCCATTTGCTCAGCTCTGTTATTCTAAGGATGGGTGATTACTGTCAGCCTCCCACTCCTCGGGGCAGACACGGGAAGCAGCAGTGCTTCTTCACACTGGAGCTGGAGTTCCAAACAGCATCCCTGGGTGTCTCCAGGACCTTAAGAAGGATGTGAAAGAAGGTGTGTCTCCCTTAAAAACACTTTGATTTGAAGATTTTAGAGCAAAAGATAGAACACAATGGGCTCACATTTCACAGAGGTGAAGATCCACCAGAAGGCAAGTGTTCCAGAGAGAACCACCACTGAACCAGCTCCTCCAACCACACCTCACGTCCTTTCCCTCCCGCCCGGCTCGGGAAAACCCTTTATTTTTAGTTGAATAGACTGAACACTTTTTTAAATATAAAAATGTAAGTGTCTGGTTTCTCTTAAATAAGTAAGACCCTTACAGTTTCTCTGCTGCGGAAGCTCAGCAGTAGGACGGCCGTGGCCGCAGGCCTGGCTTCTCGCGTCATTCCCGCTACTTGCCTGTTCCTGAAGCACGTGGACTCAGGAGACCCAGGAGGCCGCTTTGCGATAAATGCATTTCAATGAGGTATCATGGTGAATATTTTCACCCTCAAACCAAACTAAACAAAACCTGTTTAACCCAAAATCAATTAATTAAGCCAGTCTTAAAAATTGGAAGAAGAAAGTTGAAAAATTGAAACATTGAAAGAAGAAAATTGAAAGAAGAAAATTGAAAGAAGGAAGGAAAGAAGGGAGGGAGGGAGGGAAGAAGGAAGGAAGGAGGAAAGGAGGGAGGGAGGGAGGAAGGGAAGGAGGGAGGGAAGAAGGAAGGAAGGAGGAAAGGAGGGAGGGAGGGAGGAAGGGAAGGAGGGAGGGAAGAAGGAAGGAAGGAGGAAAGGAGGAAGGGAGGGAGGAAAGGAAGGAGGGAGGGAAGAAGGAAGGAGGGAGGGAGGGAGGAAAGAAAAATTAAGAGCGCATTATTCTATGTGTGTGTATCATTTTAGCTACTTTATTCCCACAATTGAATGTTTAAACACAACTCCAAAAAGTCAGGAATGTGATCTAACCCTCCAGGAGTTTTTTTCCTTTTCTCTTTTTTTTTAGTTTTGAAAGCGTCCCACGTAGGATGAATTCCTAGACACTTGCTGGGATGGAGACCTGGGCGTCCCAGGAGTCGACCCATTTCCCCCCAAGAGGAATGTGCATTACTAGTCACCAGGGTCCACACTTCAGGCAGGTGTTCGCTCTTGCTTGAATGTGTTGAACAAACGTGGAGGTAAATGTTTCCATCTGCCTCTGGCAAAGCTCTCAAAACAAGACTTCTTCCCTCTTGACTTTGGCATCCCAGGGCCAAACCGGCTGCACCCAGGAAGTGTGATAAGGGGTGAGGCGTCCCGTGCCCACAGAGGGGGAGCCCACGGGCGGCCTCAGATAGAGGCCTGCAGAAGCATTTTCTTTGGGTCACATGCTACTTTTGTTCAACTGTTTTTCAAAGAGCAGAAGATTTTAAATTTTACCAGCTGGTATTTCCAGGGTTTTTTATTGGGAATCTATGTCCATCCATCAAAAGAACTTTGATCTTAAGAGAATTTCCATCTTGAGGAGGGAGCAGGAGGGACCCAAGGATGGACGGTTGGGCAGAGCTCCTGCCTCTCTATTATACTACCCCGCCCTGTGTGCTAGCATCCTGGGGCACCTTGCCTGCCCGCACCCCTCTCTGCCACTTGTCCCCGGCTCAGGCCACTGCTGCCCGGCAATTGCCTTGCCTTTCGTGGACTGGGGGTGGCCTGTGTGGGAGGCTGTCCATCACACTCCAGGGCTCACGGCACCGCCTGTCAATCCAGGTCTGGAAGCACGCGATGCTCTGAGGTTTGCGAACCACCTTTGAAAGGAAGCCTTGCAGCGGATGATACCCAGCTCATTTTTGTCCTAGGATTAATCATGCTCTCAAAAGTATTTGAAAAACCCAGTCCAGATTCTTTGGGCTCAAGAAACACAAAGATCACTCAAGCCCAGACCGACTTAAAACAAGCCACTGCAAGTGAGTGTGGCCCACAGGAGACATTTCAGGAAGGGCGGACGGTGCAGGAGGAACCAGGGGCCGCAGCGCTGACTCGGCTGGCCCGGCCCTCTCTCCCTGGGTCTGTTTCTTGGCCTCTTTCTTACATCGCCCGCCCCCTTTCAGTGGCTCTTCTTTCAATTACTTTTTCTCTTCCAAGTTCCACCCTCACATTGTCACGGCCTGGGCATCTCACCCGCTGACCTTCCCCAGCCAGCAAAGCCGGGCCCTCTGTGTGACAGGTCTACAGCCCCTTCTGCACCCAGCCACAGAGATCACGGGACCACGGAGCGCCATGCCACTCAGCTTCTGGGGGCACTCAGCCCTGGGGGCACTTGGGTCCTATCAGTACAGCCAGGGACGTATTATCATCACAGTCGTCCCAGGGCCACCTCCTGTCATGGCCGTGAGCATCATGGCTAAGGCTCCTTGAATGCTGTCTACGTGGCACTCTCACAAGCGCTCCAGACGTGGTTCCCTGAATGCCAATTACACCTGACAAGGCGAACACTGTTGTGAGGACCGTGTGTGGATAAGGACGGTGAGAGGTGTCCAGCAGGGACTTGAGGGAAAGGGCAGCTCCCCGCCCCCAGCCAAGGGCGGGACCAGCAGTAGCAGGCCTGTCTGGACGAACCGGTTCCCTTTGGGCTTGCAAACCAGGAGGTCCACAGGGAACGACAGGGTCCCTTAGTGAGAAATTACTGAGAGGGGCCTGCGATTTGCTTTGTTGACACACTTGTGGTTTCTCTGAATGTTTCCCAGGCTGGGACAGTGAGCCTTCAGGACAGGAGGCATCCAGGGCCAGGCTCTAAAATCCACAGAGAACTCGCGTTCCCATCCCGCTCCTGCTCCAGACCCCACGGGCTTCCTCCTTTGCCCCCTTCCCCTTTTTTGAATCCCTGCTGCTGCTGGCTCCTCACAGGTGACCTTCTGAAAACTTAATCTCACAGGATTTTAGAAGGCTGGGCAGGGACCAGATTGGTGCGTTCTTGACAATGAGGGTTTGCGGCAGGCCTAAAGCATCCGGGAGTCTCAGGTCCTACGCAGACACGCACAAGGTCCACAGTGAACTGCAAGAATAAATGCAGGACCCTGGTTGAGGACCATCAGGGACCTCTAAGTCTAAGGTGGCACACTGGACAGAGCAGATGGGTCTGGGTACTGGAGAGGGGAGCTAAGTCCTGAGAGGGATGTCAGTGGGCAGAGGGAGGCTCGGGGAGGGTGGGCTCAGGGGGTGCGACTACTGTGGCAACCAAGAGGGAGTCACTTCAGCTGTCACCTCACCGTACTCCCCTGGGGGCTGCGAATCCACCTGTGCACACCATGCAGAGGTTCCTTAAACCCATGCATGCGGGACCCTGAAAGCCACACACCCCAGGCTTCCTCCACCAAATGCGGGCCTGCTCCTCCTCCCTCCTTCCTGCTTCCCTCCTGTGAGAGGTGTGCATTGAGTCCCTTCCGAGTGCTGGGACTTCCTAGGCGCTGGGGATCCAGCAGTGAGTAAAACAGCCACATCGCCTGCCCTCGCAGGGCCGGGCACCGCGCAGAGGACACAGGGCAAGCTGAAGTCCTGCCGAGACTGTGGCCAACACCCGCCGACGGTCTTGGTTCATGCCAAGGCCTGACCAGAGCCCCTCCTGCTGCTGCCCTGCAGCCCAGCTTCCTCCCAATCCCTGCCGCCTGTCCTGGTGGATGAGTCACACTCTGCCCAGCTCCCAGACTGTCAGTGGTGTGCACCGTCCTGTGACTCGGGAACGGCGGCCTCCCTGCACTCTGGGGGTGAAGGGTTGAATGGGAGCCGTTTTCCTTTCCCAGGGAAATTCCACAAGCCAGGACCTGAACAGAGGATCTTCTGAGGCTGAGCCTGTCTAAATGCCCCAGTCTTCACTCGGCGTGAGGCCGGCCTTCCTTCAGGGCCTCCCCAGGTGTTCAGGAGAAGCTGGACAGACTGCCTACCTTCCAGAAGAGCCAAGGGAGCCAGGGACTAAGCGGCCTCTCCCCCATGCCACCCTGTGCCTGCATCCCAGCTGCTTCAGGCAGTGTTATTAGTCAGCTTTCCACAAAGGGTGGCATCGTGGCATTGTGGCCGGCGTGGCCGGAGGCGACAGGCACCTGGAAGCTCCCCCACCCCCCTGAGGGGATATTAAAGAGGGAGGAAAAGGCTGCAGAGTCAGGTAAGCAGCTGGAGCAACCCCAGCGTCCCTGTCGCCCCGAGTGGAAATGAGGGCAGAAGGCGCCCATCCAGACCCTCAGCCCCAGACCCCAGAAGGTGGAGGCTGCGCCGTGAGGACATGCGGAAAGGAAGCTCAGGCTCATCCCGGTTATTAGAACCCCTGATATTTTATGTTCTGTGCAGGGCGGAGACCGAGACCTTCCTCCAGGAATGATTAGGGAGGATTTGTGCATTTTTGAGGCAGACGAAAATGTGTCCAAGGATGTACCGACGGGAACCCGTCTCAAAATAAATTCTGTCTGTTCCTTACAGTCACAGCCTCCCTGAGAGCCTGTTGGTCGTGGTTTTTCCATGCCGAGGAAAAAAAAAAAAAAGAGGTGTGGTCCTTACTGCAAACACTTCTGAAAGTCCTGAGGATCTTGCAGGACCGCGAACGGGTGTAGACATGACTCACGCCCCGCTGGCCTCCGAGTCACCGACGGTGCTGATTGTTTTTTAACTCCCCACAGATGTTGGAAAATTACAAGTCCAGCGCTTCATGAAAGTAAGAATATCACTCTACCTAGGCCCGGATCCTGCCTTCCTTTTAATGAATGAAATCTTTTAAAACTTTGGAACTGAGTTCGGCTTCTCGAGACAATGATTAGCGAAACGAGCAAAACTGGAGGGAACTGAAGGGAACTTGCTCTACTCCATGCCCAGCTAGCAAAGGAAAGGAGCCTTGACCTTTCCCTGCGACTCTGATCGCCCCTTTGATCCACAGTGCATCCGAAGGTGGCGCACAGTGCAGATTTTGGTGAATCGAGGAGAAAACAGAGCAAGTCTCCCCACTGGCCTCCCTGCATTCTGTGCCTGGGGAAACGGTGCCCAGGAGGATGGAGAGATTTGCTAGAGACAGATCAACCAGGGAGAAACGACTGTGGTCTGTGTTCTCCAGTTTCGGATCCAGCGTTCCCAGACACCGATGCTTGGTGGCAGGCAATGCAGGAAAATATCAAAATTTCAGTCAATTGAAAATATCTAAAATACTAAAGCTTCACTGAAGGTTTTTTAGTAAATTTAAAAAAATCTACACCAGATGCAATTTGCTATTAAATCCTGGGTGGGAGCTTGCATAACAGAGGAAGAACTGGTTGCACCATCCAGACAAAGAAAACAGAGAGGGGATTTCTTTTCAGTGTTGAGGATGGAGCCCACCCAGGGCTTGGCGCATGCTCGGCACACTCCACCACGGAGCTACTTCCTCAGCCCGAGATGGGATATTCCACTCTCACAAGTTGCTGTTACGTAGATAAGATTGTGGAGAGGCTGGAATGAGAAGCCAGGACTTGGGGCAGCTGAGGAGTCCAGCTTGCCCTGGACACAGGTCCCGGTGGTGAGACCTAAGGCCCAGCAAGATGGAGACTCCCAGGCCCAGGGCATCGTTACCCCACTCAAACCAGGTAACATCTCCCAAGAATTGTCATTAGAAGCCACCCAAACTAACTCAAAATGAGCTAAATCTTAAAGGAATTCTCAGAGTGTTATCAGGCACACACTGAGTTTCCAGAGAAGCCAGCGTCAGGCACAGAAGCAGGAGGGAGCTAAGGAGGACTGGGTGCGAGGGGCACAGGAAAGGTATTCCTCAGGGAACAGTGAGACGAATGCAGGGCGCGCCTCAGGTGCCAGGTGGCCCCCTGCCCACCCTGGACACTGCCTGGCACTGTTGCTGGGGCTGACTCAGGGCTGTTAGCTGCAGCAGGAATCCTCCTTTGTACCTGTGTCTCTGCATCACTTGCGACGTCAAGGTTACATGTCTGTATCCTAACTATTGCAAAAGTAAGTGCCCATCATTCCTTGTTTTTCTGCACATTGGGAGCATCGAAGAGCTAGGCAGGGTGACATAAGCTCGTAATCCCACCTGCTTAGGAGGCTGAGGCAGGAGGATCATAAGTTCGAGACCAGCCTCTGCAACTTCATGAGACCCAGTTTCAAAAATAAAATTTCAAACAAAAGGGAGTGTGGCTCAGCAATAGAGCACTTGCCATCCAGCCTGCAGGAGGCCCTGGGTAGAATCCAAAGTACTGCAAAGACCAAAAGAATGAGCAATTCTTTACCCCATTTGTTGCCCAAGAAAGGGCACGGGTGCGTGTGTCAGCAGCCGGCACTGCCAAGGTCAGCCTGGAAAGTCCTGTCTCCACGGCTCAGGGAGGAGAAAAGGCCACTTTTAAAGAACATTTGCATAATAAACAGTAAAGGAATAATGCACTGAAGCGGCTTCCCCACCACCCAGAGATCCCGCACCCAGCCTTCAACAAACCTTCCACGACCCAGCCGCGGTCACCTGGAGGAGTTCTCCACCTCTGGGGTCCTGCGTATCATCTCACAGATGAGGGAGCTGGACAAGCAACGTGAGGGTCCCTTCTAACCCCGGCGTGTGAGAATCCAGCTTGGGTGGCTCAGTCCTGAAGCCTCGTCAATCAGATCCAGGTCAGAGCCAATGGTCGAGAGGCTGGAAGCAGGTGTGTACAGACAGAGCAGAAAGAAAACCAAGATTGTGTTTTTAAAATTGCATTACTCATGCTGTGATCTAGAAAGGGAAAAATTTTAAAAATCCATCTCAAGGATTAAAATGATTCAGCCAAACACTAGAAGGCAGGAAATCGTGGAAAGGCAACGGGAGTAGCCAGTTCAAACCCAATGGTAGAGAAGGTGGACACGAAGCACAGGGTGGGCCGGAACGTGCCTGTCCCACCTCATTAAGGCCCTGTTGTGGTCATTTTGATTGACGTCCTTGGCATCATTGGCAGGTTTGATTTCTAATACCTAACTTACTACTTTCTGTATTCTGAACTCTTTATTTCTCAATCCTGAGAAGCTCGTAAGATGAGACAAAATCACTTCTTATAAAAACCTTCAGCACCAGCGTGCTTGTGGTGACGTGGTATCAAAGAAACCGCCCCCTGCCTTGGATCTCGTCTTTGGTCATTTTCATTGTTTGCTGATGAGTCCTGTGACACACGGAAACAGGGAGGCACCCCGGGGCGCCACGCTCTCATAGAAAGGACCTCATTGGAAGACGCAGCTCAAGGTCATCTCTGCCTCAAGTCCTGAGTAGGTGTGCGTGCGTGTGTGCGTGTGTGTGCGCGTGTGCACGCGTGTGTGTATGTGTGTGTGTGTGTGTGGTGCTGGGGACTGAACCCAGGCCTCCTGCATGCCAGGCAAGTGCTCCCCCCTGAGTTCTGTCCCCAGCCCTGGAGTTGCTTTGAAGGTGACTTAATGTGGACCAAAACAAAGCCAGGCCATGGTGACAACACCCGTCACTCAACCCTTTAGGATGACAAGCCAGGCCATGGTGACAACACCCGTCACTCAACCCTTTAGGATGACAAGCCAGGCCATGGTGACAACACCCATCACTCAACCCTTTAGAAGGATAACCCACTTCGCAGTCACTAGGAGCCCTTCCTTGCCAGGGGTGAGGGGAATAGCTTTCACATCTCCAGATTATTCACCAAGCTGACCTCTGCACAGGAAGGTGTTGTGTAAAATATTTGGGGGTGGTCTGTTGAGAAAGACTCCCATCCTTATCATCAAAACATATTTTGCTATGACTATTTTCCCCAAATATGAAAGTCACCAATGGCCTAGTCGATCTACCTGCTCCGACTGTATGTCCAGGATCGTGTGTTTCTATATTGTTGCACCCAAAGAAAACAAAATCATCCAAGCCGATCACATAAAGCCAAAAGAAGCCTTTATTTTAGCTGGCCAGCGACGTCGCCCTTTCACCTAAAAGTGGAGTGCTGGGAAAATCCTGGGTTAGTTCTTCTGTTGCCAACTTTTATAGGGAGCAGGAAGGGATCCAGGTGGGGCTACAGAGAGTGGAAAGGGGCCAGGGTGGGCTGTAGGGAGCGGGAAGGGATTAGGGTTAGGGTGATTCTCTCTCTCCCGATAGCACTGGAGAATCTTTTTGGGGAGTATAACAATATTAGTAACGAATTTCACAATTCAGAATTGCAAATCAATTTCATAAAAGAGAATTCTGGAACATAGTGACATCAGTTAGTAACCACAAGAAGAGGGTGATTTAATTTCCCACATCAGCATACAGCGTTGAGGAGATGAGGGTGGACTTGGAGTGGGGCAGTCCCCAGATCTCCACACCTGCCAGGCTGGCGCTGGTGATGGAGGACGGTGAGGAGGGACGGCACTGGGCAGAGATGGCCGTCACACTCCAGGTGAAGACGCTCAGGAGCTTGGAAGCCATCGTCACCGTCGTGGAACTGACGGTCTCTCTCAGTCATTGGTCGTGGGGAGGGGACAGAGAACACCCAGGAGAATTATTTAAGCAGCACTTTATATTCAAACACTTCGATCAAAATCCATTAACTATTTAAAACCAAAGAAGAGAAGCCTTTGGCAACCCCGCAAGCTCTGGGTCACTGAGCTGTGGTGGAGTGCTTCACATCCCTGTCCCGAGGCGGAGGGAAGCTGGAGTTCCATCTTCTCTTTTTGTCTGTTTGTCTTTGACATTGGGCCTGGATTAGCTAGATATTGGGTGTGGATGCCTGCCGCTTGGGATTTTCTTTTGAAAACCAGTATTTATTCAACAAATCTTTTTTTTTTTAAAGGATAAAGTCATCTTCTGTTGTTTTTCCTTTCAGGGCGTGTCTGGTACTTTCCAATTGTAAAATAGGAGCAGCTGAGAATCAAGAAGTTCACATGGGTTTAAGGTTAAACAGAACATTTTGGTACTTTTAAGGAGCTTCTAATCATTCTTTTTCCCCCCCAAATACAGGGTCCTTTTATTTTGGCAGGTGATCACCAGTGAATATAAGAATAACTCCAAGGCAGGTCCTACTGTGACTCTATTTTTCATCCTAGTGAACTCGGAGACTGTCCTTCATTCCCCAGCCTCCCTCCCACACACCCCGTTCCGCGTTTCAAACCACGCCTAAGTGTGAATGGACTGGGCACTGACAGAAGGGGCCCCTGAGCCCACGCCAAGCCGCTCCACTCCTCCCGAGCCAAGGTCAGATGATATTACAGTATTGCACAGATGAATCAGGAGCTTTTCTTCAATTATTTTTTTAAAGATACTCCTTTAATTAGAAGAACGTAAAATTCAGCTTTAAAAATGTTTGTTTAAACAGCCAGTTGTCATCCTTTATTTCACGGAGGAACGTGAGAGTAGCTGTTGACCCTTCCACACTGTGAAACAGCCCTGGACCAAAGGTCAGCCCTGGGTGGTCTCGGCGTCTGCAGGAAGTTTCCAAAACCAGGAAAGGCACATTAGAACAGAAAGAAAGGGGAAAATCTAAAAACTAAAGGCAGAACCAGGTGTGGAGCCCTGGACGTCGGTGGCACAGAGAGAAGGGCGCATGTGGGTTCGAGGTTCTTCCCTCGGTCAGAAGCCTGGAGCAACACTCTCCGGGCCATCAGGGAGATCAGGCCTGACTGTCACTACTGCCCGGAGCTGCCACTGCATTCCTGGGTGGGGAAGCAGGAGGATGCAGAGCCGGGGCCTGAGCGCAGCCCTGCTCCCCTCGGGGGCCACCTCCAAGACCCTGCACTGGGTTCTTCCTATGCACACACGCCAGGGACAAAGCTTCAGGTATAAGCTGGGTACAGTCGGAGACTAACATGACTACTGGTGAAAACAAGAAGAATCATAACGCTCCACCACAATGAAAGCTATCCCAAACCTGCGAGTTATTTATTCCCGGAATTTTCCGCTCAGTAGTTTTGGTCCTGAGTTGACTGTGGGGAGGACAAGACCACAGGTGACCCCGTACCGGGCTCCTTTAACTAGAGCTCCTGCCTCTCGGGTGCATCTCGCCATCGGCATCGCCACTGCATGTAACCTGCCCAGAGGAAGTCGGCCCAGGCCAGTAGCTGGTCCTTTGCCATGAGGAGTGAAGGGACCGCAGGACCACCCTGTGGTGGAAGGCACCCAGGGAGTCGTGCCCCCTCAACCTCATCCTGGCAACAGGGGAGGTGACAAAGCTGAAGAAGCAGTGCTTCTGGGGCTCACTATTTACTGTTGGGATGCCGAACTGACATCAGCGTCTCTTCTAACCTCACTGTGACTTGTATCATGTACACAAATATGAATCAATATTTTCTTAATTATTTTAGCATGCTTTAATCATTAAGGACAATATTCGTGTTTCTTAGTGGCTCAGTCAATGGCTTTCACTTTCTTCGTTTGCTTGGACTGCCTGAGTGTCTCCAACGATCGCATCGCTACAGCTGTTCACGTTTTATGCAGTAGATGCACCTCTGAAGCTATTGCACAACAAATACTCGTAAAACCCAGGGTTCATTCCAACAGAACGGAGCTGGTATTTCTGTTTAACTCCGATGCTGGTGCCACCGTGGAGCAATAGTGAGCACAACCTGCAATTTACTACCATTTTCAAGTTAATAGCATTTTGAAATTGATAAAGAAAGAAAACTTAAAATTATTTTGTAATGATAATCCACGCAAGTCAAATCCACATGAATTGCACCCACACTGGACTTTTTCAGAATTTTCCCTTTATTCTTTTCGTACAGTTGTGTGTTTGAGGAGAAAGCAAACTCTCAGATGTGGTTACGATCTTCATTTGCAAGGTTGACAGTCCATTCGGTCAAGGGGAACTTGTCCAGGCACCATAGACTCCTTATGGACTGGAGGCGAATTACTTAAGATAAAAATAAAGCCCCAGCTCTGCTTGGCCAATCAAAACCCAAAGGGCATATAAATATCACAGATGGTTATCTAAACTTCCAGATATTAAATGACATATAAATTATGATTTTTTTAGGATACTTTTCTTCAAATAGTAAATGGGATTTGAATGTTCTTCTGATTATCTCTGTGGGATTCCATCTCGTTCGGTCTTTGGGAAACCTGAGAAACTGAGAGTCTACCACGGACAGATGCCAGGGCCACGTCAGGAGCAGATCCACTGTATCTTCTGAGCCTCAGGGTCCTGAGAGCTCCTTGTCCCCCACGTTGGGTGTGAGGTGGGAGGGAGGGCTGACTTGACTTTTTCACTCAGTTGCACTAAACGTAACTCACATTTTTTTTTTTTGAAAAAATGCTGAATGCACCAAGAGGTCCCAGTGCCCAGAGAGAAGACCCAGTGCCTGACCAGCCCCGCCTGGCTTATCGCAGACCACACGCCCCTGGCCTCCACCTCTCTTTCCTCATTTGATGACCCAGAGAGGTCATTCTCATTCCATTCCATAGTAACCGGCATCTCATTTGGCTTTTTCCAATGGCAAGATGCATCTACAATCCTTGATAAGCCAGGACACTTATCCTCTTTCTTCTCCCCAGAGAGCCACTGATGCAGCGAGGACCCTGGGAGGAAGCAAGCCCTACTCTGCAGACTCCGCCGCTGGTCTCCAGACAGGAGCACTTGGCAGACCCCTGGCCTGAAGAGCTGTGCATGACCCCTTCATCCAACAGGGCTGTGGGGGCCAGAGAGGGTTTCAGAGCCCTTCTGTGAGGCGGCTTGTGGGCTGGAGCCTGGATCCACATCCACCTAGACAGACTCACAGACACACACTGTTCACCGGTTAGAGTTCTAACCCATCTGAAGTCTGCCATTCATGAGAAGGTGTTTCAGTATTCATGGACGGGTTACAAAAATGTGCTTATTTTCCAGGAAATGTAAGTAGAAAAAGGCATGTCATGGGGTTAGAGAAAACCCCGTCTGTGCAGAGGACATTTGATTCATTGTTCAAAATAAATTCACACCTCCGCCACTGTGACTCCTGTGTCGGTGCCAGGGCGGGTGGAGGCTGGCCTCCTGTCTGCGGGGCTTTCTTCTGCCACTCGGCCGGAGTCCATGGGCCGGCTGGGCTGTGATCCATCATCAGGGAAATGTGCATATTTGTGCATATTTACTTCCATAAATAAAAGCCTGAGATTTTATATTCCTATTCATCTCCCTAAATTTATTGAAATGCTGTAATTTTAATATAAATTGGAAAATGTACATTAAAAAGAAGATCAGTTTGGAACTATTGGGTGCATTCTGCCTCTTTATAGTCAGTGGTTTAGAAGAAGAATAAATACTCATAATTTGCTGCTTTGGGATTTTCTGGGAAATATTCTTCATCATTTTCAAGCCACAGTGGTTTTGGTTTGTGAGCGAGGCTCCATTAGAGCAGTCTGGACTGATCAAAGCAGAGAGTTGAGTGTCCGGAGATCTTTTTTTAAAAATCTTCACAAATGCTGCAAAATTGTACTTTAAGCCCCTAAAAGCCTGGTTTGTTGGCTTTAAAACATAAAACAATAAAAACTCATTAATTAGGCCCTTAATTGTACAAAACCAGTGCTTCTCCAAGGAACAGAAGCAAGAGCTTTAACATGCGGTTTGCTGTGATTTCTCAGCTTTTCTACTAAAATGTTACTAAAAATGACGTTGAGTGAAGCGTTCCTGACCGCGTGGCTTCAGCCAGCTCCGTAGCACGTGGTCTCAGCTCAGCATCAGAAGCCCAAGTTGCTAATAAAAGGCGCTGCTGCCTGGCAGACTCCCAGGGGCTCAGGCAATGGCACCGAGATAGATCTGTCTAATTGGCAAATATTAGAGTTGCTTAGCCTAATGTCAAACACGCAGCCTAAAATCAAGTTTATTCTGACATAGACACAGCCACAGAAAACCAGTAAGCGAGAGAAATAGGGATGCGTGGTTCAAGTAAGAAAAATTACAAATAAATAAAGGAGAGATTGGTTTTCAACAGGAAGAACAAAGACTTACATGCTCCTGAACTTGCATCTCCACCTCCCTCCCCACAATTCTAACCCCCAAACTAGAGACCAAGAAAGAGTCTGTGTGGGAAACTACTTCCTGAGACAAGTCACCTCATACCTCCGATCACAGTGGTCTGTTCCTCTCTGAAGGCAGATGGAAAAGGATATTTCCTATTACCTTCAGTGTGATAAGCACCTTTTCAGCCCACCATGAGCTGGGATTTCTACCAGTGTTTTAGCCACACCTACCACCAGTGGGTCAGCAGGGGCCTCCCACTACAGCATTTGAATGTTTTCTTCAAGCCACACTATGGTAACAAGAAATTCAGAGTATTCTTTAAAGAAACCAAGCATCTGAAAGAATTTCGGGTGTTTACTACATCAACAGGACTCATTTGTAGACTAGATGCCCAATCTCACTCTTTAAGCCAAATGTGTTCATGTTCAAGAACTCAGTGCACGCCTGTAATCCCAATGACTTGGGAGGCTGAGGCGGAGGATCACAAGTTCAAGGCCAGCCTCAGCAACTTAGTGAGACCCTGTCTCAAAGTAAAATATAAAAAAGTGCTGGGGATGTGGCTTAGTGGTCAAGTGACCCTGGGTTCAATTCTGGGTGCAAGGTAAAAAAAAAAAAGAACTCAGTGTAAAATGTGGTATAATTCCAAGATTCCAAGCAAGATCTTCAACTTCCTATGTCTATCTCAATTTTCTAGATGAATGGCATATCCGATATGCTTTTTAGCTATGTTAACAGAAAACCCAAATATTGGTACAAAATCATGAGGCGTTTTCAATTTTTACTTAACAACGAGTCTTAAGATTGGTTTAAGACCACAGTGGTACCAGAAGATTCTAAATATCCTAGTTTGGGGACTTGTCCCCTATAGTGTGTTACCTTTTAACTTTCACACTCACTATTTCATGGTCCTAGAAGGGCTGCCGAAGCTCAGGAATCACATCTAGAAGCAAGGCAGGAAGAGACAAGGGTAAGAAAGAAGGGGATTAATGCCTCTTCTCTTGTGCTTCAAGATCTAGCTGAGCAACTGGTCAACTAAATCAGAGATACGTGAATGGCCTGATGATAGAGGTTTGCCACTGACGGGAGCCATGAATTGTTTTTCTCTGTAGAGGATGCAAGAATTAAGAGGAACTGCTGCTGCTAGCTTTCCTCTGGCCCCTCCGTCCCTTTTGTGCCCTGTTTGGCCACTGGGTTTGAGCCAACGCCCTCAAATGAGTGTCTGAATGCTTTAGCTTAGTCAGCTTAGTCATAACAGGTCGTGTCTTGAAATCATTATTTCATGCTGAAGAGCAATGCATATGAGAAAAATATGCATGTCCAAATATATGAAGCAGCATGGAAAAATCCCACAAGCCTCATGTTGAGTGAAAAAGACGTGAGTGTCGTGTGATTTCATTTACCTAAGTCCAAAGGCAGCCAGAGTGAATCTACGGTGCTCAGAGTCAGATGGTGGCTTCTTCTGGGGACAGAGTAGTGACTGGAAAGGGGTGCGAATTATTCTGCCTCTGGATTTAGGTCCTGTGTGTGTTTATGTTTAGGCCCTAGGTATGTTTATTTTGTGAACATTTATTATGCTGTACATCAAAGGTCTGAATCCTTTTAGATACATGACATTCTGTGATATATTTTATACTATGATGTATTTCAATACAATGTGCTCAAAACAAATGTAAATGTCACAATAAAATCATTTACTTTGAATCATCACTATTAGGTAGGACAACAATAAGATATGGAGATTTGAGGAGGTTCTACAGAGACCCATCTTCATACATCAACAGGATGGCATCTTTTGTTTTCTCAGAATCAGACTGTCTCCACTACAATTTATCATTCCAGGTGAACAAAAAATACATCAATATAGACATATACACACATATTTTCATGTTTATGGATGTCTGAGTAAGAATTATTAGTTTTGCTCTAAATATTTTTAATTTCCATAGAGTGTTTACAGAAAACTTGATCCAGTTGGTTCCATGTCTTAAACTCCAGAGATTTCGGGCATGTTTTCCTGTGTGAATTTCTCTACATAGTGATTGCATCCTCCATGGGAGGAAGGGTGTTTTTGGCCAGGTTGAATTAAATTCAGACCACGGCTTTTCACCAACACTGCGAGCATTGTCCTACATGGTGACAACACGGTCACTTATATATTCACTGCAAAATAGTCTTAAAATATAATTCATGACTTACACAGGAAGGGGCCAGAATTCAGTAGCCCTAGCCAGTGTCAAAGAAAAGCCCGTTTTCTGCCATGGTAAAGGAAATCATTATTATTAATTATTATTAATCAGAATCTTCAGATAAATGTGCCTATTCATAAATACGTAAACTAACAAGGAAAGTATGCTTTGCAAGATGTGGCAGGAGAAGAAACACTTCCAAACACTGTGTTTAACGCTGGGACTTAGCACAGGATCTTGTATGAATGAACTATCTAGGGAGAAAAACTCAAAGCTGCAAGTCTCATTTTACAAAATGTTCTACAAAGTCTTAGGGATCGTGGGAAAGAAGAAAACGCTGAGATATGAAATACTTTGGGTGGAAGAGTTTTCTGTAAAAGACAGTGAAGGACAAGCCAAGTAGAACTGGAACTTGTTGCTATGAACTTTCTCCACTGACGGGCACTCAGATTTAATCAGATGGACAGGGATGTCTTTCTTCTCACACAGTCCAAATTCATCCTTGACTTCTACGAGACCATGAAGAAAGAGCCATCCTGTTCCGACAATTCTGGCTTCAAACTGCCTATTTCATGCCTGGGGAGTATTTCCTAAGGCGAATGGCTGGGATTCTGGAAGCCGCAGCTTGACTTCTCCTCCAAACTAGAATTCACTTAAAACCTGTTAAACCCAGCTGGAGAGTTTGGTGGAAGGAAGGAGAGTCTGCTAACACTATATAGCCTATGAAGTAGTCCTCAGCAGCACCAAATATACCCCATAAAATTAAATTCTGCACCTCTAGCAGTTGGAAAACCTTACGAACTACCACAATTCAATGGTGCCCTTTTAATTGCACATGCTTAAACAGAATACCACATTATAATTATGTTTGACATTTTGAAGAGTCAAGAGTTCAAAACTGGAATGTGTGAGAGTGAGAAAAATCATAACCAAATACTTTATATCTGGATGCAGCTCTTTGGATAAGCACAGTAATTCATCTGGGGATGGCAGGAGAAATGATTCATTAGGGAATTTCCATTTTCTTTATTAAAAATACCATCTACACAGAAGAATATATGAATACTATAAATATATCATCGACACAGAGTGTATATGTGTTCACTTAAAGGGTTTCAATAAGACATATACCCACGTGTCCACTGTTGAGGTTAAGAGATAGCCTGTCCCCCGCCCCCATCCATGACGGTCTCCCCTCCACCCAGAGGTCTCTGTCACACTGACTTTTATGATGATCCTCACATTTTTTCCTTTGGTCTTAAATAAAGTCATCGTCTAAGGATTTTCCCTCTGCTTTTGAACTTTATAAACTTAAACGCCACTCGATACCATCTGCTTTGATCTGCTTCATTGCACTGAGATTTGGGGAGATGCATGGGGTGGAGCCTTCCTGCATTGACTCTCCTGCTGAATGGTATTCCATTTCCAGGTTCTTCTACAAAGTATTTTCCACTGGACCATCGATGGACATTTTGTTGACTTCTATGATTTTTAAATTGATATTGTTATGCGTTTCGTTCACCAGCAGAATCCCTGGATCAGGTGTCACATGTATTGAACTCCCCTACAGAGAGCCGACCTCATCCTAATCGTGCTTGGGCCACACTGTGTATGGTACTGCCAGTGGGCAGGAGTTCCCGCTGGGTCCCCTACGTGCGACTGTGGGATGGTGTCAGACTCTCACTGTCTTCACCAATGATTGGATGAGGTGTGGGAATCCCGGTGGTTTTAACTGCTTGTTTATTGGGAGCAAAGTTGAGCATCTTTTCATGATGATTAGCTAAAAATTGCATTTTGTAGATGTTCTATGAGGCCTTTATCCAATTTTCTAATGTCATTTTCTTAGCAATTTCTGTGAAGTGTTCATATATTATGGGTATCAGTTTTCCAGTGATTATAAGGAGTGCAAATGCCTTCTCAGATTTTTAAAAATTTCCTCCATGCTGTTTTGATAAACACACATTTTAGAATTTCATGCAGATGGATATTTCCATTTTTCCTATGAGACTTATACATTTTGCATCGTTTATAAAAATCTTTCAAATTTTATGTAAAGTAACTTTTACCCAAATTCTTTATGATAGTTCCAACAACTTTTTTCAAAAAGAATTTTTATTTTGACCTTTCATATTTAGGTCTTCAGGATACTGGAAGATAATTTTTTTAATTAGAGTGAGCTGGGGATTCAGTGTGTCTTTTTTCTGCTGGAAAAGTCACACATGATGTGGTCCTATAACGCACAATCCAGGACAGTTTCTGGGCTTTCTGCTTAGCTCTCCTGGTCTGCCGGCTCCTCCCAGGTACACACTCTGCGGTCAGGACGCACCACTGCTATCATCTGCTCTCATGGTCTCTCGTCCTAAGGATTTTCTAGGCTGTTCTTGCCTGTTAGACTACCCAATAATATTTGTATTGACAATATGATAGGGATTCCTTGAATTTTAGTGATTAATTTCAGGAGCACTGACATCCTTGCCCTACACAGTCTTGAATCCTTAAACATGGTACTTTTTTTCAGATCTCCTTTAATTCGTTTCCCTAAGGTTTAATAATTTTACGGGAAAAAAGTCTTGCACATCTTCTGCAGGCCTAGGTTTTACAAGTCCTGGTGTGGCAAACGTGTTGTTTCAACCCAGTTTCTTACATTATCTGTTACTGGAGAGTAGAGAGCTGATAGGTTTCCAGGAAGTGGCCGGAATTCACTGAACTCTTCTCAACCTCTGAGTTCCTCTGAAGGCTCTTGCTTTGAACTGGAGCCTGTTGCTCATTCACTCACCAGCTACGTAATGACTGTGATCTGTCACCGGCATCATCCCAGCTGCTGTGGACACAGAAGCAAATAAAATTAAAAACCGAATACATTTTGTGATATGTCAGGAGGTAATAGATGCCAGGAGGAAGAGTTAAGCAGAGGTCAGCGAAAGGGACCGCTGAAGCCCTGGGGTGATCTTGGAATTTTGAACAAGGTCGGTAGGAAGGACTCAGCAGTTTTCCACCTGGGGAAACACTTGGGAATTTTCAACAAACCAACCCCTTTTTTAAAAATAAAAAAGCCTTTTATTTATATTTTGTTTATGCTATTATAAAAATCTAATTTTGCTAACTTAAAGGTATTTAGTTATAAGACTCTTGAAACTGTAAGCTAGCCTATAAAATGTGAATTGTAAGATTTGATCATGAATATAAACTACAACACAAAAATTAAGATCACCATGAATAACACTTTTCAAGTCATATACATCATGATATTGTAACATATCATATCATTTATGACATAAACACCTTAGCACATTGCCATTTGTCAATACCTACAAAACCAGAAATGCTAAGATGATTAATTTATTGAATTTGGTTTGCAAGAGAGTTAATAATTTTAATGCCTCAGTTCCTTTTTTATTTTTGATGAACTAACTCTTCAGCAATGAAGGCTCTTTTATTTGTGTTCCCAAAATTTTATACAATATTAACAATTGAAAACTCTGATCTACGATTACTAGAATATGGAATAACTAACAAGTTTCTTCTGATCTCAGTGATCACAATTATTGGAAAAGATTTTTGCCTTTTCTCTCTTTTCTTCCTATGTAATTATTGTGCAGGTAGATCATTTCTTGGCTTCTTATGGCCAAAAAACAGGAAGTTGAGAGTAAGCTAATGAAGACACAATAGTCATAAACCCTAGAGTCCAATACCCTAGTGTACAACCAAGTAGCCAAACCTGGGAACCAAGCATCATTTTCTAACCTGGTTTTGAAAGATAACTGTAAGCTCACAAAGGGTTTTGATCAACAGCACTAGACTTTACTCTGCCAAGTGTTAATGTCATTCTTTTATTTAGCTGCATTATTTATTCCAAAAAAGAAAAGAGATAGAAAAAATGCTTGTGAAAGATTGGGGAGAATGCAGGGGAGAGAGAAGTAGTCATTGAAAATAGTAAATTAGCTGTGATAATTTCAGAATTTCTGTGGTTAGCTGTGATATGATTTCCTAACACTTTCTAAATTTCTTCTTTATCTAAAAGAATCAAATTCCATCTATTGGAATAATATGTTCATGGCAAAATATTCAATTTTATCATAAAAATCAGAAAGGAGAGTTCATATGCTTACATCTAATTTAAATTCCAGGTTTAGTAGAACATGTACCTACGCAGCCAGGTGCACTGCTTGAGAGTACAGAGCATTACACCCAAAGTTTGAGTGACTTTTATTGTAGAGAAACTGTACTCACTTTTAGTGTGTTCCTCCATTATCATACCTCTGAAATATCTCTTGTACCACATTGAAGTACAAATTGAATCAAAGCCTTGGTTTAATAGTTTTTTAATCTTTTGATTTTCAATCAATAAAATGAGATAATGGTTTCCCTAATATTTGTAGAGCATTTTCCCTGTTATATGAAACACCTTGGTTAACAAATTAATCCAATCCGCCCATCTCAGAACACGCTTTGCAAATATTATACGAATGCACTGCATGTTGATAAGCAGCTATTCTTCCCTGGAAGCAGGGGTTCTCTTTACCTTCCATGAGGAGAAAGGCGTAGGTAAATGTGCTCTTCTTCCATAGAGTAAAATGTGTGCATTCTACGTGTTTTATCTGCAGGTACTGAGAATTACCATACCTTAGCTGTGTGAATCTATTTTTGCAGTTTTCACAGCTTTTTACATTTTTTCAAAAATTTGAATTTATTAACTGATGCATGAAACCAGCACTGTTCCTCTGAGTGGGGCTGCTGTCATGTTTCTGAACATGTGTGCCCTGTGTGATTGTGCACATCAGCTAAACAGCCCTGTCTCCTCAAACCCTGCTACGTCTTTTTTCAAATTCCTTCCTTATAGTTTTTTGGAATGTCCATTACAGTATCACGTACAGTCATCCTACTGTGCAAGAGCACACCAGGACTATTTTTTGGGTGGGGGGAGTGTTTGGTTTTAATATTCTGACACCAAAGGTCCAAAGGTTATAGCTAAGGAGCCATCAGAGGAATAGTTTGCATTGAAAATACCAAGTTGTCTGTCTCAGGATCATGGATATCTATACAGCAGGAACAAAGGTAACACCAAGGTGGAACAAAGCCTTAAAATCCACAGCCCAGTGAAGCAGCAACTCCTCCCAAAAGTGTTCCCCTTTCTCTCTGTTAGTAGCAGCGATCTGCTGGCTTCTGCTTCTGTAATGAAGCCTGCTCAGCCGCTGGGGCAGGAACCAGAGCTGCCCGAGACAGTGGAGGCGACTTGCATGAAAGTCTTGAACCCAGAAGTCTGTACTGTATAAAAGACTCTGAGAACAAAGGGCTGTGCTGGGCCTCTGGAGAAGCCTCCACCGAGGCCACACTGAGGCGGAACAAACCTCGCTCTTCTGCAGCTCTGAGGCCACTGCGGTGATTTTCCACACCTTTCCGCAACGCTAGGACTGGTTTGTGTCAGACCTGCAGAGTTCAAGTAGCCGCTTCCCAGCGAAACGAAATAATCTGGATCTTTACAAAATATTGCATGAATCCACTTATTTATGCAATGTTTATTTATTTGTCCTAGTGTGGCAATCGGAGTGTAACATATTGTGCCGCTCAGTGAGCAACACTGTGGGACCCCACAAACCTAGAAGCACAGGTCCGGCCAGCAGAACGGGGCACTCAGAAACGACTGGGTAGTCGGTCAAGTTTTTTGGTAGCAAGAGATGTTTGTTTTTCGTTTTTATTAGTTGGTTTTGGCTAGGCATGGACATTCTGACATGATCACAAAGGCGTGGGCTCTAAGCTGCTCTCTTCCAGTCCCAGGCTTCCTGTCCCCTCCCACTCCCTCCCTGGGCCTTACCAGGTCGCCAGGAATTGTCCTCCCCTCCATCTGCAGTTCCATTACCACCGCCTGTGAACAGCGCGGGCTGAGAGTGGGAGCATTGTGCGCACAGGTGGGAAGGTGATGCGGCTCTCCCTTCCACGCTCCCTTCTCCGGCCCCTCCCCACCCTCCATCCTCTTCCTCTGCTCCCTTGATCTCTTCTCTCCCACTCTTCTTTCTTTCTTTCCCCCCTTATTTTGGTCTAGCGTCCGCTGGCCTACTTTACTTAGCAGGATGCTCTCCAGCTCCATCAGTTTACCCTGCGCTGACTGAGCGCCACTCCACTGTGCGGGTGAGCCAGCCTTCCTGACACCCTGGTCTGCTGACGGCACCTAGGTGGTTCCACAGCGGGGCCACCGTGACTTGTGCTGCTGTAACATTGATGGGCTCTGTCACTATGGTGCGCTTGGGTCATGTGGTGGCCCAGTTGCTCGATCTCTGAGGACTCTCCCTACCGCTGTCCAGAGCGGTGGCACTGGCTGAAGCCCCCCGACTCTAGGCCAGCGGATCCTTTTCCCACATCCTTGCCAGCGTTTACCGTTACTTGTGTTCTTGGTGACCGCCACTCTGGCTGGGGTGGGACGGATCTCAGGGTAGCCTGGCTTTGCTTGTCCCTGGCCGCTGGACGTGCTAAACGTTTTTTCATATACCTGTTGGTCATCTGTCCTTCTTTTGAGAAGCGTCCATTTGTTACGGGCTGTTGCTTCCGCTGTTTGCTTGTTCGGTCTTATTTTAGTTCCTTCTCATTCTTCGCCAGGACGCTCTTTTCTAAGTACCTGTGACGGACTCGGTGCGGTTCACCCACAGCCCTCGGCCACCGCCGGCCCCGCCAGGTTGTGCTCTGCACCCACCTGCCAGGGATGCACCCACCTGCCAGGGACCAGGTTGCAGATCCACGTGAGCCGGAGCCCCGCTGCCAGCGCTTGGGTTCCCGCGGTTCCGGGTCGGTGGGTGCCGGCTGCTGCAGGGGCCTGGTCCTGCCCTGGGCTTTAGGTCCCCTGCGTCCCGCCTCCCAGTGCGAGGCCTCCTCGGTGCTGGGTGCCAGGCGTGGGCCTGGAGTGGGTGGGAAGCCCCCTCCTGCTCCCTTGCACGTCTTCCAGCTTTTCATCCAAAGACCGGGCACTGCCGCCTCAGGCCTGTTCCCTTAGTTCTGGCGAAGGCGTTTGCTGAGTGAATAGCTGTCCCGCGGGGCCTCCTGCCGGAAGTGACCGCGCATGGTCCCCACCCAGCCATCTTCTCCCTCTGCCTCTTTAGCTGCATGAATCTTAAAATCAGAAAAACAGAAATGAGGAATCTCAAGTCCGTCTTCTAGTTTATTCTAAGCAATGAGCACTGGGTTCGTCCTGGGCCCTGCGGTCCGCACGTCCCGGTCCGCCCCCCGCAGCCCCGGCAGAGGCGCGGCTGCGCCCCAGACCCCGGAGCGGCCCTTCCCTCCGCGGACCCGGCCTCCCTTCCCTGGGCTGCGGGCGCAGCTCCGTCCGGGACGTCAATCACCTTCTCGCCCAATTGGCTCCCTCATCGCGCCGTTTTATAGCGGGGGCTCTTCCAGAGGCTCGCGGTGGATTTTTATCAATTTTCTTCCAAGAGGAATCGTTTTCCACGTGACTCAGCTTTTACATCCTGGAACTTAGCTCGCTGTTCAGCCTCGTTTTAGTTTATTTTACACAAAAGCGATCTTTTTTCCTCCCTATGACCATCATCACCTCGTCAGATATGTCCTCGCAGATGCAGTGACAGAATGGAGCGTCTTTGATCTGCACTTGCAGGAGGTCGCTCAGGTCCTCAGGGAGCTCCCGGGCCAAGCGCGGCGCCGGCTTCCAGTCTGACTCACTCCTTCTGAGCGGGGTTCTTTCCCTACGCGATTCCTTCCGACTCCTGTATGAAATTGCCTTCCAAATGGCTTCACTCAACTTTTACTTCTTTTCTGCTTTATGGAATCTGATCCCCAAGGCTGAGTTGTAATAGATGCAAAGCAGGAGGGCAGAGAGGGGCGAGGCAGACCTGAGGAGGCCCAGGCGGGACCCTGCGCAGGACTCCGTGACCGCCTGGGCCCTGGGCCCAGGATCCCGCCCTTGAAGGACAGCTCCATTTCTCCTGATACTGACCTCATTCCAGGGCAACGAGATGCCAGAGCAAAGGATTCTGCCCAGCTTTCCATCCCAGACTCCATCTGGGCCTCCCCACCCAGGCCTCCCAACCCAACCTCTAAGGTGGCAGATGCTGACTTACTTTCCCCTCTACAATTTTGGCCCGCAAGCCTGATGGGTTATAAAGGCTTAACTGACCTCACCTTTCAAAGCAGACCCAATCACGGTGGCCTGGGGCTGCAGAGGGAAGCAGCGGGGGGAGGCCCCTGCAGGTTCCTGGAGGCCTGGGGTTGGTTTCCTTGCTGGCTGCCTGGCCCTCTCCTCCTGCTCTGTAAGGGCTCTCGGGCAGCAGGACTTTTAGAAGTGGCCCTCTGGTTCTCTGCCCTTCCAGCTCTCGAATCCTGCCCTTGGATCTTCCCAGGACTCCTGCAAGGTAACGGTCCAAGGAGAGCGGCCGCGGCCATGTCCACCCCACGTGCGCTGCCAGACGTCCTTAGAGGAGGCCAGTGCCGACCAGACACTGAACCACTCAGGTGGGTTCAGAGGGGAAGTGACGAGTGCGGGCAGGAGTGGGACAGAGAACCACAGTCCTGGAAGGCCGGGGTCGGCAGGCCTCTGGGGAGCACAGGGCTGGCGGGCAGCCCAGCCACGAAGGCCTCAGCTCCATCCATGGCCTCCTGCTCTGGCGGGGACGTGGGGAGATGCCCTCGCTCCTCCTCTTAGCTTTCGTCTCCCAGGATGGTTTGAAGGGAAGCTGGCCAACTCTCTCTTATGGTTAGTTTCCCTTTTCATTTTCCTTTTAAGTTTTAGGACTTCTTTGGGGATGGAAGTTGTCTAGAGACAACTGGCCTCATCCCTCCACGCTCACTCATTTGAAAACCTTTTGATTTGCTGACGACATACTTTTTCTGACCAAACGTTTCTTATCGGTAGATCAGACCTGCCCCTGGACACCAGGAGGACCCGGCCTGTCCTGTTATCAGGGAGCAGACCCCTTGTTAGGGTCCAGGCAACTCGGTCCTTATCACCGACCCACGCCCTCCTGTGGACGAGCGCAACGTGGTAGCCTGTCATGATCGTGAGTCTCTCAGTGTGACTGTGGACTTGCCCACGTCTTCGCTTCCCTGCTTTTCCTCTCACCCCACAACTTTCTTCCTGGATCATTTTCATCTTGCATGCCCCAAAGCCATTCCCGTTTCTTTGAATGTTAAAATGCCTTGAGTGTTCAGAAGGTGGAGGAGGAAGGGAGAAACAGGCACTGCTCCCTCTCCACCTGACACCATGATGGATGCAGGCCGGCTGAGGTCATCTCATCCGCTTTGACTGATGATTAGCCTCAAGGTGGGCACTTACATTTGTAATGGAGAGATAAGCGCATCAGGACATCATTCAGGGATGCCTTCTCGTCCTGATTAAGTTAGAGGATGGCATCAAGGAAGCCTGTTTCCTCTTCCTTCCTTTGATGTGAAAATGATTCTGGAAGTGTGGCAGCCATTTTGTAGCCATGAGGTGACAGGAATGGGAAGGAAAAAAAAGTATTCTTTGAGCATAATATTAGAGAAAACTAGGAAGACCTTGGTTCCTGCTAATGTTATTCAGTATCCAAACAGACCCTACCTGGCATTGTGTGCACATCCTCACTGTACTTATTTTAGACTTTATTGCACGCTTCAATATTATCTTATCTAGACTGTCAACATCACATTCAATCGTGTGTGCTAACTTTTTCCCTTTTATTGGTAGCAGAATATGCACAACATGGTACTTACCCTATGACCTTGTTAAGGTCCAGTTCTGTGTCCAAACACACTCACATTGCTGTGCGACCATCACAACCATCATCTCTAAACTTCAATTTTCTTCTCATGCTGACACTCCGTGTTCATCAAATGCTAACCCTGCCCCGTCCCCACCCAGCTCCAGCTTCCCATTCTGCTTTCTGCCTATGGATTTGGTGACTCCTTTAACGCATCCCTGTGCTCCTCCAGCGTCTGTTCCTTTCTCACTTAGCGCAGTACCTTCTGTGTCCCCCCAGGTGGCGGCACGTTCCGCTGTTCCCTTCCTTTTGGAGGCTGAATAATATTCCACCGCATGTGTTGCACAATCTGTTTGCTTTCACATGCGCGATGGGCTCCGGGTTGCTCCACAGTTCTGGCCATTGTGGAGAGTGCTCGTGTGGACAGGGCACAACTGCTTGTTCCAGTCCCTTTTGTCACCTGGACACACATGCCCACAGTGGAACCGCTGGACCTGTGGTGACTTGTATTTCCAGGAGGTGATTCCACAGAGTCGCTGTGCTTGGCCCGTCCACCAGCCGCACAGAAGGTTCTCATTTCTCCACATCGTCACTGACCCTTGCTGTTTTCTGTTTGGCTTTTGTCATTGTCCTAATGATGAAAGTGTCGCTTTCTTCCTAATCATTACATTCCCACTGTTTTTCGTAACCCTTGCTCTGTCCGTTCAGTCGTGTGGGAAGCTATTTGGATATTCGGGATTTCTTTTTCAAACTCTGACCCTGTGCGAAGCTGTCCCTAGCTAGCAGATACACGGGAGCTCCAATCCAAGGTCCCCATTCCAGAACCAGAACAGGCCTTCAGGCCGCAGCTCAGGGCAGTGCCAGGGTGAGCGGTGGGGCCACTCACCCCGGTGCAGCCAGGGCTCAGCCTGTCCTCTCGTCCCTGGTCCCGTGACTCCCTGCCAGCCATTCCTGAGCGTACTTCCTTTCCTTTTTCCTGTTTCCCAGCTCCCTGGGACCCTCTGCTCCAGACCACAGCTTCCTGCAGCACCTTTGTACCAAGACCCCCGAGGAGGAGGAAGCTCACCTGGCGCCAGGGCGCGACTCCAGGGGAGGCAGGCGCAGGCTTCACCCAACTCACCTTCGCCCTTTCTGATTTTTTTTAAGTTCTCGTATATTTTCATTTGCGCTTGACCTGGTTGGGTGTTTGGTCTTCCCGTGTTGGTGCGGCTCCATTTATTAGTGTGAAGGTAACACATGTGCACGGAACAAGTTGAGCGTAGCAGTTGTGCACATTCTGAGTGTCCTTAATGTCGTGTCACAGGGTCTGAGAGAGAAGCAATTCCTCGGTCTTATTAAGACTACCTTGGCCAGGTGTGGTGGCACACGCCTGTAATCCAAGCGACTCGGGAGGCTGAGGCAGGAGGATCGAGAGTTCAAAGCCAGCCTCAGCAACTTAGCGAGGCCCTAAGCAACTCAGTGAGACCCTGTCTCTAAATAAAATACAAAATAGGGCTGGGGAGGTGGCTCAGTGGCCGAGTGTTCCTGAGTTCAATCCCCGGTTCCAAAAAAAAAAAAAAAGACTACCTTGGGCTCACCTTAATGACCATGGACTCACCTTAATGACCATGGACTCACCTTAATGGCCTTGGGCTCACCTTGGTGACCTTGGGCTCACCTCATTGAACTTGCCTTTCACATTCACCCCATGCTCAGAGTTACCGCTGCACCGAGTTTAAGTACACTTGTAAATAAACGTACTGCAGACAAAACTCATTACTTGCACAAATACTCACCAAAAATTATTAGCATAAAATTATCAAAGGATGGGCAGAAAAGTGGAAAGAAGTAAAATGACCAGGTGTTTATGAAATTGTGAGCACATTTTATAAGATCATGGAATCAAGCTCTCATGTGTGCCGTCTGTTCCCGGGGCTTCCTGTCGCTGACCCTGCTCTGCCTGCGTCAGAAGAGCAGTGAAGGCCCCTGACGGCCGAGACCTCGGAGGGGGCTTCCCTCCGGCCTTGCTCCTGTCCCCGTGGAGCGTTGAACCCTGGACTCTCTCAGGGCTCATCCAACTCCATTTTACCTCCTTGAAAAAAAAAAATCTTTAACTCTCTTTCTGGGTTTTACATCCCTGCGAGCCCTGAGTGTTCCTGTTGGCATGTGTCCAGATTTTCCTTCTTGTGCCATGTTCCATCCCAGACCTTTTCCTATTTTATTTAGAAATAAGGTCTTGCTAACTTGCTTAGGGCCTTGCTAAGTTGCTGAGGCTGGTCTTGAGCTTGTGATCCTCCTGCCTCAGCCTCCGGAGCGGCTGGGATCACAGGCGAGTGCCCCTGCGCCCAGCTTCCTGCCTTTTCACTTGGCACCTGAGTTGAACTTGGGTCCACAGTTTCAGACTCTCCCCTGCAGGTCGGTTTCCTGTCACCGTCCTCCCAACTCTCCTGGTCTTAGGAGGAGGATAGGGAAGAAGGGGTCAAGGACAGGAAGGCACCGCACCCCCAGGAACAGACAAGATGAGAGCTTCCGTTTTAACGTTTGATAAAATGTGCTCACAATTTTATAAACACCGACCGTTTTCCATCTTTCCACTTTCCTTTGTGTCTTTGTTAATGGTGTGCTAATATTTTTGATGAGTATTTGTGCAAATCATGAGCTTTGTCTCCCGCCCACGTATTGACAGGGCCTGCAGACCTGGCGGAGAGCAGTGCTTCCCCCGGGGCCGCTGGACGCGGGTGAGCGTCGGGGCTGGGTTCGCTCCTGTGTCTGTTTACCGAACTGCAGTCGCCCTTGCTTTGGAAAGATGAGTGAGAGGAACAGGGTCCCAGACCTCCTGGTACCACAGAGCAGACACACACAGGCCATCGCGTCTGCGAGTAGTGTGGCCGAGGCGTGGTGGCCGGGCTCAGTCGGTGCTGACCAGTGCAGCAAGCCGGGCGCGACAGGTGCCGGTGGCCGCAGCTCAGAAGGTGGACAATGGGACCACACGGGCATCGTAAGGAAAGGCTCTCCAGGGAGAAGGGATCGGCCTGCAGGGAGCACAGGCCTGCCTCCCAGTCAGACCCGTCCGGGGTGTGGTGCTGACCTCGACCCAACAGCAAATGGAGACTCGGAGGTTGTTAAGGGCCCTGTGTGTTTTACTGCGGCTCCAAATTTTATCCTGAAAAATTTGAAGTTGTGATATTTTATTGGGGGCAATATCATCCTCTGTGTCAGGGAGGGGTCAGGGAGGGAGGATGCATGGCGGCTGGGCCTCTGGCTGTGCCGTGGTGAGGAGAGGCCCCAGGACCCTTCCAGAAGATGGAGGGTGAAGGAAAAGTGTCTTAAAGATGAATAAATACAGCTGGGCGCGGTGGCGCATGCCTGTAATCCCAGCACTTGGGAGGCTGAGGCAGGAGGATCGCAAGTTCAAAGCCAGCCTCAGCAACTTAGCGAGGCCCTAAGCAACTCAGTGAGACCCTGTCTCTAAATAAAATACAAAATAGGGCTGGGGATGTGGCTCAGTGGTGGAGTGCCCCTGGGTTCAATCCCCAGTACCAAAAAAAAAAAAAAGGAAAAGATGAATAAATACACCAAAACTAGAGGAAATGCTTAGAGAACAAGATGACCAGAAAGGGCCTTGAAGGTGGAGTGGATTCTGTTGCCCGACTTGCTAGTGTTCTCTTGCAGGTTGGTGAGAAGGACCTGCAGTTGTGGGTGGACAGCCTGCCCAGCCAGGGGCAGTCAGAGCAACAGACGGCCCGTGACGCGTCGGGGCTGGAGCAAACAGGTGGCCTTGCACCCATCCACACAATAATCTGAATAAAATGATTCTGAAATCCCAGTGCCCACCAGGGCATGGTGACTGGTCAATAAAGAAGTGGCAAGAAGAGTTAGAGAGAGGGACTCACACCCAGGCAGCACCCAGTGTGATCCAGGGTCCAGGCAGCCCTCCCTGTTCAGGGGGGACCATCTGCCGGTGGCCACGTCCATTCATTCTCATTGACTGCACTATTCCTGGTAATTTCACGATCCCACCAGGAAGAAACCATAGCAGAGCTGTTGTTCTTTATAACGCCAGCGACTGACCCAGGGTGCTCTGCCACTGAGCCACACCCCCAGCTCGCTCTTTTCTCTTTTCTTTTCTTTTTTTTTTTTTTTTTGTATTTTAATTTTGAGACAGGGTCTTGCAAAGTTGGTTTGTGCCTCAATAAGCGTCTGAGGCTGGCCTCAAGCTGGCAATCCTCCCATCTCAGCCTCCTGAGTCCCTGGAATCATAGGCATGCACCACCATGTCCAACCTGCACAACAATCTAGAAATTCACTGCATCGCTCAGAAAATTCTCAGGCTCTTAGCTAGGAGCCATCTTGAGAGTTCTTCCTACCTGAACCTGCTGCTCTGGGGCTCAGAAAATCTGGTATAATCAAATCTCAGTGTCCCCGTGGACACCCTGACCCCCTGACTGGGCAAGCAGTGGCCACACAAGACACCTTGGCTTGGGACGGTGTCTCTGACCAACTGCTGAGAGGTCTCTGCAGTGGGAACACAGCCTGCTGCAGGGGCGCGGGGCGGCCAGGCCCTCCGCAGTCAGCGGCTCCAGCTGACCTGCCCTCTCGCTGGGAGCAGCCTTTGCTGCCTTTAGTTTCTGTAAAGCCAGATCCGAAGGCACCAGCCTGGGATGGAGGGTGATGGTTGCTTAGATCCTGCAAGGACTCCCCAGAGCACAGAGCTCAGTGGCTCCGTGCCCGCCCCCAACACAAGGCCTCCGGCACCTTAGCACTTGCCAGATCTCCAGGTGCACAGACCACAGACTGCAACACCTGAAGAGGATGCGTTCCTGGTAAGGCCGACCTTCTGCCCTGACCTGCTGGGTGAGGAAGACCTGGCAGGCTGCACTCTGCACCCACTGGTTGCACAAGAGCTGAGGGGATTTAAGGGAGCAGGACTACGACCTGCTCCGTCCTCTCCACCACATGCCAGGTGCCAACCGAAGGCAGAGAGGAGATCAGGTCAGCAAGGCCATCAGCACCCACCCCAGCACCCAGCCCCCACACCCAGCCCTAGCACCCACCCCCAGCACCCGCCCCCAGCACCCGGCCCCACTTGCATGGCTAAGCTCTAGGCTACAAGGGGTTTGGGGACCATTTTTTTCTTCATCCGTCTATGGGGTTTTCCCCCCCTTGTTTAAAATTTTAAAGTTATTTTATTTTTTTTATTCTTTATCTTATTACATTAAATTTTTAGACTTTTTCTCACTTTCCTTTTCATTTCTATTTTTACAAATGCTTTTCCCCTTTATTATCCTTAATTGTTTTAGTTTTTATTTTCGCTTATTTTTTTAAGCATATCTTCTCTCCACGCCCCCCTTTCCTTTCAGTGCTGGGGACTGAGTTTGGGGTCTGGGATGTTGGCTTTGTGCTCAGCTGCTGAGCTGCATGCCCAGCTGAGAGGAATCAAACTCAACTCTGACCACAGCCCAGTCCTGCTCAAACCCAGGAGGACACTTCTACTTAAAGAAAAGGAGGGACCTGGGCTCCCGGCTATGGATCCAACCCCTCCTTTCAAGATGAACTAAGTGAATTTAGTTTATGAAGCATTCTTGAAGATGATTATCTTACATCCAGAAGAGAAAGGTAAACAAAATCATAATACATAAAAGGCTAAATGCACTAGAAAAGTAGACACATAAATGAGAAATAGAAAAGAATCAAACTATCAATACAGTAAACCAATGCTTTTTTGTCTTCTGTGACTAAAAGAGCTGACAACAATTGATGGATAAAAAGTTTATTTGGCTCTCAATATCGATGGTCCACTCCATATCTCTAGATCTGAGATGAAGAAGAGCATCATGACAGAAGAGTATGGCAGAGGAATGCAGCTCAGGATGTGGTCATCGGAAAGCAGAGAGGAAACTATGCTAAGCAGACACAAGACATAGACCCTACAGGCTTGCCTTCAGCCATTCCCACCCTCCTACAGTTACTGCCAGTTAATCCATTCCAGTGCCTTTATTGGGTTAAAGCTCTCATAACCCAATTATTTCATTACCTTGCACATGAACTTTCTTTCATTACCTTACACCTGAACTTTTGGGGAACAGCTCAAATCTGAACCATAAAAACCAATAAACTTCTAAAAGTAGGAGGGAATATACATGCAATATTCAAAACAAGCAGAAGAAGATCAACAAAATGATAGGGACAAATATACACCTTTCAGCAATAACTGAACGTAAATAATCTTAACTCTCCAGTTACAAGACAAAAACTGGATGAATGAATTGAAAACAAGATCCAACAGTATGCTAATTCCAAGAAACTCACCTCATTTGCAAAGACACACACAGACTGAAAGCAAAAGAACGGAAAGATACATTCCAAGCAAATGAAATCTGAAAGCAAGCAGGTGTAGCTATAGTTGTGTCTGACAAAATAGCCTTTAAAACTAAATCAGTTATAAGAGACAAAGAAAGTTACTATGTATTTATAAAGGAAAAATTCATTAAAAAGATATCATGTTTGTAAACATGCATGCACCAAACATCAGAGCACCCAATTTTATAAAACAAAGCTACTAGATAAAAGAGAAACAGAAACCAATACTATATTAGTGGGTGATTCAATAAACCGCCATCAATAGATAAAACTATTCAGATAAAAATTAACAAATAAACAACAGGTAAATTACGTTATAGATCAAATAGCCTTCTACAGCATATTCCGTCCAACTGCTGCACATGAAGCTTTTTATAAAGCAGACCATTTATCAGGCCATGCGACACAGGTCAACAACAACCACCTGGAAATAAAATTCTTGAATCTTACCAGATCACAATGGAATGAAACTAGAAATCCATAGTAATAGAAATTGTAGAAACTATACGAACACATGGAGACTAACACGCACGCTATGTGTAACGTGAGAAGCTGCAATGGCCGCACCTGTCAGAGCAGCCTGTCAGCGTGGCCCCGCCCCCGTCAGCTCACCTGCAGGCAGCAGGCCAGAGGTGGGTTTGCCCTGCAGTCCCACCCTTGCCTGGGCTGCCCACCAGCCCACGGCCCAACCTCCTGGGGCTCCCCACCTGGCAGTTGGGTGCAGGACAGGCCTGCGGGGAAAGTGAGGGGGAATGACAGCTTCCCTGCCCCTCACCTGTAGCTAGCATGCCATTGGTCCGTTCCTCCGTCTGTCATCGCCAGCCATTGGCTGAGCCCTAGTCCGCCAAAATTCAAATTCAAGACTTGGCCCTATCATCATTTTGCCGGCAAAGTTCCAGAGCTTAGAAGAAGCGCCCAGGCCCAGCCATGTTCTTTCTCTCTTTTTCTCTTTGTCTTCAGGGCAGACGCTGGTTGTCTGCCTAATAAAGAATCTCTTATGTGAGTTCCAGCGTCCGCAGTGGTTTTTCAGGACACTTTTTTCACCCTTCACTATGAACAGAAATTCAGCATTCTTTCTTAATAAAAGTCCTGGATAAATTAGGTAAAGAAGGCTCATACCTCCACGTAATAAAGGCTGCATGTGACAAACCCGTAGCCAACATGCCAATTGGGGAAAAGCTGAAAGCATTTCCTCTAAGATAAGAAAAAAGTCAGGGTAGTACTCTTATATGATATAGTACTACACGCTCTAGCCAGAGCATTCAGGGAAGAGAAATAAATAAAAGGCATACAGATAAGACAGGAGGAAGCCAAATTACCCATGTAAAAAAGATGATATGATTCTATACATAGAAAATCCTAAAGATTCCACAAAATACTTTTTGAACAGATAACTCAGCAAAATAGCAAGATATAAAATCAATATACGAAAATAAGTCACTTTTTTGTATACCAATAATAAACTCAGAGAGAAATCAGGATAGTACTACAGTTCCATTCAAAATAGCCACAAATGCATACCCCGAAATATAATTAGAAATAAACCTACCCGAGGACATGAAGGGCCTGTACAATGGACTCACAGAACACTGAAGAAGACCCCAGCTGGGGAAAGACCTCCCATGATCATGGATTACAAGACTGAATATTGTTTACTACTCAAAAATCTACAGATTCTGTGTGATATTCAATGACATTCTTCATAGCACTAAAAAAATGTCTAGAATTTATATGGAAACACAAAAGACCTGAAATAGCCAAAGCAATCTTGAGCCAAAAGAGCAGACCTGAAGGCAACACACTGCTTAATTTCAAAACACAGTGCAGGGTCATGGTGACACATCAGCATAGTGTTAGCAAGAAAGCTCATTCACACCGACAGAACAGGACTGATAAGCCAGAAGTTCATCCACACAACTTTAGCCAACTGTTTTTCCACAAGAGCACCAAAACATTGATCAGGGAAAGGACAGCTGTGGGGGGCCATCCTTATTTGGCAGAATCAGAGTAGGTCAAGCCATGTGACCCAGAGACCTGGCTTCTAGGAGATGCCTGGAGGCAAGTGGCGCTGCCTGGGAGTGGTTCCCTGTCTGCTTCTGGAATTTTCCCCCTAAGAGAATGTCTCCCTTGACTCCACCCTATCCTGTCCATCAAAGAAGAAGCTCCTCCCAGTCCTTGCCCCTTTTATCTGTCTGTCTACAAATAAAAGAGAGTTGGATGACTGGTGGTTGTAAAGAGGCCAGAGTTGGTATGGCCTGGACCATCTCACCCCCTCTCAGAAAAAGAGTATTGGTTCTTGTGTGTTTATTGAGTAGATAGGTTTTCTAGGTAACAGAAAAACAGCCAGCATCCTCCTCTGGCAGTCAACCCTTTCCTTCCCCTGGTGGGTGGTGGCTGAGAGGACCCTGACAGACAGCCTCTTCCACACGTGGATCTGGGAAAACTGGAGGTCCACATCTGGAAGACCAAGGCTTGAACTCTTATCTCTCACCCCAAGAAAATAAAATCCATAACAAACCAAAGACTAAGAAACCTGACCTGAAACCTTGAAAGTACTAGACGAAAAGACAGGGAAACCCTTCCAGTCATGGACACAGGCAGCAGTTTCCTGAGGGGACTCCAGTAGCCCAGGAAACAAAAGCAGGAATGGAGAAATGGTACAGCCTCGAATTCCAACACTTCCACGCAGCAGAGGAAGCAATCAGCAGAGGGAAAAGCAGCCTGAGAATAGATGGAAGTCTTTTCTAGCTACAGGTTCAATGTTCAGAGTACATTAAAAAATTTAAAAATAACATGAATAGACAAACAAAAGAGGAAGTACATGTGGAAAATGTACATATAATAACGCTCAGTATTGCTAGTGATCAGGGAAACGCAAATCAAAAATGCTCGGAGACTCCATCTCATCCCACTTAGAATGGCTGTTATCAAACAAGACAAAAACCAAGAACTGGCAAGGCTGGGGAGAGAAAGGACCCTGAACACTGTGGGCAGCCACTGTGGAAAGCAGCACGGAGCGTCCTCAAGAAACTGGAAGCAGAGTGACTGTGGGACCCAGCTCCTCAGTCCTGGGTACACACCCAAAGGGAACGGAGTCCTGTGCCAGGGACACACCTGAGTGCCCGTTTATGGTGGCCCTGTTCACAGCAGCCAGCGTGGACCCGGCCTCAGGCCATCAGCAGTTGAGTGATGTGGAGAGCGGTGACGTGGACCTTGGTCTCTTATCCTCCCCAGAATGTTATGCTCCTCAAACGCCATCAGGAGGGAGAGAGGACCCCTCCCTGACCTCTTCCCCTGCTGCAGGAGTGAGAGGCTGCCCCGCCCTCTCCCCCCACCCCATAGCTGCCAAACTGGCCGAGATAGCCCCCCCTTCCTCCCCTCCCTATAAATACTGGCAGCAAAGTGATGGTGGGGGTTCCCCGACAGGCTCTTAGGCGTGTGGGAGGCCGCCGGCCAGGCGCTGGGCAGCTGTAACAAAGGCTTCCTTCGGCTTCACCTGGCGGCTTGGATGATTTTGTTTTCGCAGGTGTAAGAGTCTTGGCTGCCTCGAGCTGTGGCTGCGTTTGCCCTGGGACCCTCTGTGCATGGGTGCAGGAGGAGATTGCCAGGAGCTGTGGCAACGCCCTGCCTGAGGATCAAGGCAGCTACAGAACGGTGACCGTCTTTGCCTTGAACCCAGACACCAGTGCCGGGGACCGGGAATCCTGAGCTGGCAAGAAAACCACAGTGTCTTCCAAGTGCTGCGACCTTCAGCCCTGCCGGCCCTGCAGAAACTTTCCCACAGGTAATCCTTTGATGATAAAACCTGTATAACCACCATGCCGTGCTGGCCCAGGGTCACTGCCCCTCCATCAGAGGCAGTGTCCCACCTGGTCCCAGCTTTCTCTTGGTACCTGTTCGTGTGTCTTTCCTAATCCCCCCTCATCCCTCACTGGTTTCTAGGGTTCAGCCATGCTGGTCACAGCAGAAAAATAAGAAAATATGGTGTATGAATTTACAATGGAGTATTGCCTGTTTTCTCAATTGTGGAAACAAAGCAACAACCACACACGCTGACAATAGAGGAGGACCCAGGAGGGATGGGACGGGGAGGGCAGGGGACATGATCGATGCTCCGTATATGCATGCGTGGAAGTGCCCTGGCCGGCACCCTTACTATGTCTGTTGATAATTATCATCATAACAAAAGCTGCGGACATCACAGTCCATTTCCTCAATCTCCCAGTCAAAGAATGCAGCTGTGCCAGCAGCCCTAGGGACTGGGCTCCAGTGTGGCTCTTGGCATCAAGCTGACTCTGGTGTCAGAGGCAGAGGTTCTCTGATGTGATCATAACCACCCAGGGGTTGAGGACACGCTCCATCCCGAAACGGAGAACTTCAGTCTCCCAAAAAAAGAAAAAAAAAAAAAAACAAAAAACAAAGAAGGCAAATATATAATAGAGGCAGAGATATTTTCTATATGTTCAGTATTATCAGGAATCACTTTATTCATATTTTGCTTTTTTCCCTTGTCCATATAAGCAGGACACAGGGGTTAAAAATCATTTAAAAAGGAACCTGCATAAAATTAGAATTTTCTTCTAGTGTTGTTTTAAAATCCAGAAGGCTGTTCATGCTCATTTTAGAAGTCAGCCTTCTCTCCAGGCTTTTAGAAGTGGGTAGCATCTGGCGTGGAGAAGAAGCCAGCTGCCCGGGACCTCAGTGCAGGCCCGGGAAAGCTGAGTGTGGGTGAGAAGAAAGAAGCCATCCCAGGGTGACCCGTGCTCCACCTCCGCCCTCAGTCTCCTGCTCTGGATTTGTGGCTTGGGTGGCTTCAACTTTTCCAAGTGCTCGGTAGTGTTGAGCGTCTGCTATGATCTCCTCCGAAGTAGTTCTATCAATTTTTTGGACTGAATTACTTATCTAGGACTCCAGCCCCTGGTTGATACCTAGAGTGACTGAGCCCGTGGTCGCTGGACCCTTTAGAGCAGTACTGAGAAACGTGCCTACCAACACTGACAGCAGAGGGAGCAGGGGACCACCTGCGGGGGCCAGCAGGTGCCAGACCCTTCCTCCCCACCACCTCCCGCAGCTGCTGTGCCTGTCTGGTGAGAGGGCCTGATCTCTGCAAGATGCTGGCTCTTCCTCCTGCCAGCTTGGCACCAGCTGTGAGGGAGCCAGTCCACGAAGGTCCCCTCTGCTCTGCTGGACGTGGGGCCCCACACAGACCTCTGACCTTTTACCTGCATGTTGTCTGTACGCCCTGCCACTGGTCTTGTTGTCACAAGCTGCTGTCGTCCCCGTTGCAATCACGAGTCCAGTTCTGTGGACGCATCTCCTACAACCAGCCTTAGCCCAGCAAGGAGCAGCTCTTCTCAACTCAGAGATGTGGGCTCACCATCAGCACCCACTCCGGGTCACTGTGGGAAGTTTCCTATCCATTCTGAATGCAGCTTCTCTGGGCATTTCCACCCCTCCTCTCTTCACCCAGAAGGGCAATTCCAGCCCTTCCATCTTACTCAACGCCAGCCAGCACTTCTTCTATGCTTCTCAAAGTCATCTGGATATGTGCACCATCTCCCAGGGTGTAAGTTCTGTATTCCAGGAGGACGGGTCAGGCCGGGTGGGGGAGAATGTGAAATATGTGTGTGTATACTCCTTGCTCTTCAGTATATTTTTTTATCCAACTTAGACCAGCAGCCTGAGACCCATGAGAAATCTCCTTGGCCCTGCCAATACATTATGGCTAAGACCTGAAGTTCTTCCAGGAAAACATCTCCTTTTTCCCTTAGCAGACCTGGAATATCCCTCCTTACCATGGGAAGAAATCATAGTTATTGATCTAGCAGCCAAAGTGGAAGGTTAGGGAAGACCCTCAGCCTGGGCTTACGGTCCTGCAGCATCTTGGTAAGGGGAATGATGGCATCTCAGTAGGCTCGGCCAGTCCCCAGCAATGGGAGGGATTCAGGATTGTCATGCATCAACATTAATGCCCCCATCCCACGCATCAGGATTCTGTTCTTTCCCAAATAGGACTCTGCACATGGCAGAATGAACAGACCTTGGCCGTGACTTAGACCTTTCTTGGAACTTGACTACTTCTAGGATTAAAGGCATTTGCTACTTCCTTAGTAGAGGATATGCAAGACCCTCTGGCTTCCACACAAAAATTTAATTGCTGATTAATGGCTCTTGACTTTCTATTTTCTTTTCCCAGAACTTCAAAGGAGTTTAGCAATCACAATTTAATTCCACTGGCCTCGTATTTATCATTCTCTCCATATTTCTCCAACACCTGACCTATCATACCAGCTAATGCATTCCCCTAAATAGAGGACCCCAGTTTGCCCATTTGGGGGGCCTCTGTACTTCCTACATGAACCACAGCGGAGTCCTCATTTCCAGCTGGATTGCAGGTAACCCATTTCCAAATCACACGTGTTTTCTCTACTACCTTATGGTGGACATCACCTGTCAGAGGTGGGCTTACCAAGAAGCAGATGCTGAGATGGGTGTCAGCACATAGCAAAATAGTGAAGAGGCACACACAGGATCAAGGGCTGTGTGAGACAGGAGAGGAGCACTCCAGGATCAAGGGGTGTGTGAGACAGGAGAGGAGCGCTCCAGGATCAAGGGCTGTGTGAGACAGGAGAGGAGCACTCCAGGAT
>JAJEJO010049789.1:112217-255689 GCA_020662805.1 Glaucomys volans
CTCCAGGATCAAGGGCTGTGTGAGACAGGAGAGGAGCACTCCAGGATCAGGGCTGTGTGAGACAGGAGAGGAGCACTCCAGGATCAGGCTGCAACAGGCAGGGAGAATCTCCCTAAAGGGCTCACCTGGCTCTTCTGTGCTGCTCTACAGAATCACACTGAGCTGGAGCAAGGGGGGGCAAGCACTTCTGGATCTGCATTGATGAGCTAATGGATGCAGCTGCCCCTGGAGGAAGGGCTGCCTTGAACAAAGCCGCTTTCTCCAGTTCAGGGAATTCCCACCAGGTCTTCCAGTAGCTGTGGCAGAGTTTAGAGAAACAAGTGCTTCCTTCCTGAAGAGCAATTTCGACAGCACTTCACAGTGTGCACCATAAAGTTCAAACAAAGTGGAGCTGAGCATGGAGCGAGGTGTGAGCAACTTCAGTTGTATCCGGATTATTGGCCTTTGGGAATAGAATACAGAGCCTTTCCTCATTCTGGGAAGAAGAAATTGTACGAATCCAGAAGAGGAGGATTGCAGCAAGACTTCTGTTGTCTTTTTTCCTTCTTATACTACATATTCCATGGAACTTTTGCCTCTGTGGGACATTTGAATAAGAGACATTCAGACTATAGGAGACACAGTGATTTTAACCTTTGAAAAAGTCCCTGCGGTAATATGTCCAACTGGGACTTCCCCCTAAAAGAAAAGATCAATTCATATCAGGGAAATTTAGGAGAACCTTCACTACAACTAAGTTAAATACTCATGGTATCGCTTAATTTTGTTTACTATGCTAATTTTAAAATTGATAGGAGAAAATTCAAAGGTTACTAGCATAGTTTTGGTCTTTTGTAATTAAAATTATAGCAAAAATGTGCAAATCTAAAAATAAGTATCAATTCACTTATATTTTTCATATTGGCACCATCTAATTATTGCTACACAATTATCTGACTTCATAGGCAGCTTCTTTGATAATTCCTTGATTATTAAAAATAAATTATCAGCCAGGCATGGTGGCGCACGCCTGTAATCCAAGCGACTTGGGAGGCTGAGTCAGGAGGATCGCGAGTTCAAAGCCAGCCTCAGCAACTTAGCGAGGCCCTAAACAACTCAGTGAGACCCTGTCTCTAAATAAAATACAAGATAGGGCTGGGGATGTGGCTCAGTGGCCGAGTGTGGTTCAAATAAATAAATAAATAAATAAACAAACAATCCACACCTAAAGGAAACAAAAATCATGTAGTTTAAGAATCCTCATTTTCAGATTTTAAAACTGAGATTTAATTATGCATCTAAATTTCTAGAGTATACAGAATTTAGAGGAAGAAACAGGACTTAGGGGAAAAGAGAGAGAATAAAATATTTGCTTCTGCAAATTAGGTTTCTTTTGCTGACCAGAAATCTCCTTTTCAAAATAGTATTTCATGTCCTTTTCTGCTCATGTATTAACATTGTCAAAAATTTAAATGGAACTGTTAAAGAATAGTAGGCTTCTGAAGTTGTTGAGGACTGTCTAAGCAATTGACAACAAGATGAAACATCAAAAAGGAAAGTAAAAACCTTAAATACCTTGTACAAAGATTCAAATACGTTCACAGTTAGTGACTCATTCCATGGACAGTGTTTAAAAATCAACACAACACAAATTTAAAAGAAGGACTCAGATTTATTCGAAAAGTTTAATTTTTCTTCTCTTTATTTCTTCACCTTTCTTTTTAGTAACAAAAACAAATCTACTGCAAATGAAAATATGGTCCGTGAGCCCAGAAGACAATTTTTGAGATATCCACACAGTCATCTCAGGGTAAAGCAAATGTAATCCCTTGAGGAGAAATCCTTTAAGAGCCCCCAACCCAAAAAATGTTCCCATATGAGGGTAGACTTCCTTTCTATACTCACAAGAGCCAGCCCCAAACAGCTCGCACATGCGTATAGCAAGGGATACTGAGTGTGACATCCACCGTGGTGCAGATGGCTCGGAAATGAACACCGCTTAATCATTCAAAGGCTGTAAATCTGTGTTGACTTACTGTGCGAAGGGCACAGGGAATATCGAGTTAGTAAACTACCCAGGAATCTCCACAAACGAATATGTCGCACCTGCTTTTAACTTCAACTTCCCAAGTACAAAGGAGTGTCCGGAAAGGCCGCAGAGCTCCTACTGTGATCTGTGGCTTCTTCTCCCTCTCCACAGGCCCCTGCGTGTTCCCTAAGGCCTGTTATAAACCGAGCCAGTTCCTTGATCTGCCTTTTCCTGATGCTTGCCCAGTGCTGGTGAGAGAGCTTTAGTTGCGCCTTACCCCACTCCGCCCTCCTGGTCGACCTTCCTCTCGTGTCTGGGGCTATCACCCTCGTTGACCCATTCCGACTCGACTGCAGTGTGCAGTCCCCGCAGTCAGGGACTACACTTCGGGCCCCTCTGCATCCCTGATGACACCTTCTCTGGGCCTCATTTTCCTCCTGCAATACAAGAGAGCATTTAAACTTCCTTTTGGGGGCGATCCTGGCTGTAGTTCACGGAGGGCAGTCAAGGTCAGGCAGCAAGTTCTCAGGAGTGAACAACTTCCAGGCCACTAGCAAAGCAAGAGGTCGTGGGAAAGGTGTCTGGTAATTTTTTAAATTTTATGAAGGGATATTGGAAGATAAAAAATCAAATTTATCTCAGCAAAGCATCCATTGTTTCCCTAGGATGTTGGGACTTTTCACCTCATTCAGTTTCACTTGCCTTCAAATCATAGAGCTGTGGTTCGTCTCTCTTGGTGTAATTTTTTTCCACTGTGTACACAGCACCGTTGCATATCTACTCCAGGGGAGAAGGAAAACACAGCCTGAAAGACCTTTGTCACTGAGCACCTGTGCGGCTTTCGTCTGGGAAGAGCAGGCCCTGAGTGGCGTGGACTGTTCTACCTGCGTGTGAATCACCGCTGGCTGCCCAGAGCAGGCGTCCAAGGGCCAAAGGTCCCCAACAGCCAAGCGGCCCAGCCTCCTGGGGTTTCTGGAAGCCGGTTGAAGAAAGTCTGTAGGAGCCAACAGCTGTGAGTGTCCCAAGGACAGAGACACTGGGCACCAGAAGGCAGGGTCGAGGACCCTCCCCTGCCACAGGGTCCGCCCAGGGACGCTTCCTGCACATTCAGTCTTGAACATTCACCAGCATTTTTTTGTTTTGTTTTGTTTGTTTGTTTACTTGCTTTTTTTTTCTTTTTTTCTTCCCTTTTTTAGGTTTGCTCCTTCTGGTGAAGTTCTCCCTAGGAATGATAATCGGGGGCTGCAAACATTTGCTCATGGATTCTGAACGCTGTTTGGTAGCAACCCCTGTCACTGTTCTGAACAGGCCAGGCCAGAGCCGCTTCCCAGGACCTGGGCCTCGCCCGCCCTCCTGGCCCGGCTCTCCTGCACCCACCTGGACTCTTCTGCTTGAAAGTCCAGCCACCAGAGTTCACTGTGTCACCAAGGCATCGCCGCGGCACCACTCTCAACTCTGTGCTGTTTGAACACGGTCATACAATGACCCTGGGGAAATGGAGCACTGGCTAGTTTTCTTGTTGGTTTATACTCATTAAATTATTTATTAAATTCCCTAAAATTCAAGTGCACCTACCATTCTTTGGCTTATAGAAAATTTATATTAAAAAAAAAACTCCCATTATGTCTCAGGAGAACAAGGACTCTAGGTATAGGAATATAAAAATGGTGATGTTCTTACATAAACTCTCACTGCTATTTAGAGTTACTTCATTATGTGTTGAATGAAAAATTCTAATGACAATAAAATAAATCAAAATCAAAAGGCCTATGAATCAAGCTTAATTTGCCTTATGAGTTAGAATTTATTAAATAAGGTAGACTAGCTACCCCAAACTTTGTTTTTAATGATCATGGCCTCTAATAACCGCTGGTGGAGAGGGCGCAGGCTGACCTGGACTAAGGGCCGGGCTCTGGCTCTGCCCTGGGGCGGGAGTTAGCAAATGAGCCTCATCTGTCCCTGTAATCTTTACCCTGTAACCTCCCTTCCTTTTTCTGTGCTGGGAAATTGAACCCAGGGGTGTTTTACCACTGAGCTATGTGGGCCCCCAGCCCTTCTCCCCTAATTTTAATTTTTACATTTATCTATTTATTCAGCGACAGTGGCAGCTAACTTGGTAAGGCTGGCCTTGAACTTGCAGCTCTTCTGCCTCAGCCTCCCGGGTCGCTGACACCCTTTCTCTTTTACAATCTCTTTAAAACTTCCCCCAAACTCCGTCACAGACCAGCCGTCGACTGTTTACTGCGTCTTTTGTAATTCATACTTGAAAGTAAAAACTTGATCATTTTAGAAAATTTGAAAAGAACGTGGGAGAGAACGAAATTCACTTTTTATCAAAAAGGGACACATTATATCGGTCTCCTATTTTTAAAGTTTGTTGGCTTGGGTCAGTTGTGTATGATTTTGCATCCGTGTTCGGTCCCCCCTGTGGTCTGAATATTTCAACATCGCTGTCACGATCGTCTCCATCACACAGCAGGCCAACCAGCGCCTGCTGTCACCTCCCAGCGCCCCTCCACCTGGAGGTGGGTGGGTGGTGTTTCCCGAGCGCCGCGCTGGCCCAGATTCCCCCTGGGTGCTGAGAAGATGCGTCCAGCACAGCAGCGGTCACCTTCCGTCATCGAACTGACGGCCTCCGAGAGGCCGAGACCTCCACAGGGAAGCCGCACAATCAGGGAAGAGGCAGGAACTGCGCTGGGCGGAGCTCTCGGGGTGGTGGGAGGCTGCACGGGGAGGCCTAGAGCTTCCCTGGGGTCTAGGCGACACCGCGACCACCGCGCGGGCCGTCCTGAGTCTGCAGCTGCATTTCTCTGTTCCCGCAGCGCTGTGGGCTCGGAGGGCGGAGGGCGGCCTGTCACGGTGACACAGCCCTGGGTGGTCGCCGGTCCCACGGCGCGTGCTCTCCTGCGTGCATGTGCTCCTCTCGTGAAGTGTTCTTTTCCGTGGGTGTTTTCGTTTAGTTTTGTCCTCCGCGTCCTTTCTTTGATCGCATGGGATTCTGCACGCAGACAGTCCGAGTGTGACTTAGGAGGGTAACTAGGCGCCCAGCAGAGCGGAAGCCCAACACTTGCCGCCTGAGCTCCGTTCCGAGACTTCTCCTTTGACACACTTAACGTTTCCCTATTAACACTTTGTGGAAGTTGTAATGAAATCCGCTTTGGCCGACCAGAGCCTCACGGCCTGTGGCCTCCTTCTCACTCAGTGTGCTTATTAGTGATGTGTCAGCTGTCTTTCTATTTTTTATTTTTTTTTGAACCAGGGATTGAACTCAGGGACTCTTGGCCACTGAGCCACATCCCCAGTCCTATTTTGTATTTTATTTAGAGACAGAGTCTCACTGAGTTGCTTAGGGCCTCACTAAGTTGCTGAGGCTGGCTTTGAACTCGCGATCCTCCTGACTCAGCCTCCCAAGTCGCTTGGATTACAGGCGCGTGCCACCGTGCCCGGCTCAATAGCTATGTCTTTTTGAAAAAAAAATTCTTCAAAATATCTTACTTGCAACAGGCAGTAAAGGCTTTCTCGAGGAATCAGTCTGCATCAGTGTTTGGGATCTTCCTGCACCTGAGGGTCCCAGAGACGCAAGCCAGTCCTTCAGGGATCCTGCACAGCAGAGGAACCTGCTGGAAACACACAGAAGACCAGCATCGCGTGGACCCTCCTGCTGGATAAAGTTGCAGTTGTATTCATGATGGGATCCACTTGAGTTCCTCCTTGTCCCAGAAGCATTGCTTCAGTTTGAAGGGTTTCCTGGCCTTAAAGGTAATTCACAGTCCAAATTGGTCTTGGATAAATGGGAGATATTAAAAACATATTTCAGCAATGTTGGTTCACAAAGATATTCTAGATTTCATTTCTTCAGTAATGATCTGAAATATAAGGCAGTGTGATTTATAGAGATAATTTTTAAGCACCTGGGAAAATCCTAAAGAAAAAGAAATGGCTAAGTAGAAAAAGAAGTGGCTAAATTTATTTCTCATCATAGTTGGATATTCAAACTGCCATTTTATATTGAATAATGTTAGAAAAACATTTTCTGTGGTTTAGTGAGAGATTAAAATCTTGATTTATCTTTAACATAAGGGAATAAATCCTATTAGAGATACACTCCGCAGGAAGGAACTGTGCTTCTAGCAGATTTGAACCAACATCCCTGAGTCTTATAAGCAGAAGCCACCTGGTGAGGGATGCGAGGGTGAACGGGCAGTGTCAGGAATGCGAAGCGTCCATTTGCCTCCTCAAAGGGAATATTCAGGGGCGCCAACTCATCCAGCCTCCCCTGGACTGGATTTTTATTTTGTTTAAGTTTAATTTTGTTTTGTTTTGTTTAATAGCACCCTAGCCTTTGAGCAAGAGATTAGAAAGATCATAACTTTAAAATTAAATCAAAATTAGTCTTTTACTTTTATTTTGGGTTATTGGAAAAACTACAAAAGTTAAACTACAAATCATCTCCCAATCAAATAAAATGTTTGCTTTTTCTTGAACTGTGATGTTTTCTCTCCATCCTTCAGCTTCTCAGATGTCTTCTCAATTGACATGGAGATCCTAGTCCCCAGAAAGATCTATTTTTACCAATCTGAATGAATCGTAGTTAAGCTGCTTCCTGACTGAGAAAGGTAGCTATTAAAATCCTGACCCAGGGAGGCTGGAACGTGCCTAGTGGAAAGTGTGTTCAGGAAGGCAGGCCCGTGCACTGCCAGGAAAGGGAGCGTTTCACAGCATTCCTGAGAGGCCAGAGATGCCACTGGAGTGTAACTGGAAACCAGTTGTGATGCGCATCCATGACTCAGGAAAACCACACTTCAGCTTGCTTTTCAGCCACTGCAGCTCCCAGCGACTGAGGTCCTCCCTGTCCAGGCAGATCTCAGCAGAGCTACCGAGGAGAGTGCCCTGCTCGAGCTCACTTTCATTTCAGTGGCAAGGTCAGTGCTGGAGGCAATTCTACCTTCACCATCAGAAAAATGCAGAAGTTTGATTTCATGACTGACAGATTGCAAAGCAGATGATCACTGCGAAAGTAAGACTTCCTAAAAGAATGCATTTTACTAACACTCAAAGTTATCTCCAGTGGACACGCAGTGGAATTCACTCTGCCATTTAGAAAGGTTCTTTATGATTTCACACATATCAAGGAAGGTTAGTTCCTGAAGACCTCTCAGTTTTCTGTAGGTAGAACCAGGACAGAATGTCTTTCTAAACCTGGGAGCCTCTTGAATCAGCTGGTTTCCATTTTTAGTAATGGCTTTCGTGGGGACAGTGGGACCTTCTAAACGCAGAATGTGATTGTTTTTTTATTTTCCTAATGAAAATCAGGGATTCAGAATTGCATTAACTCTCAACAGTACCAAAAGTGGTCCACAGAAAGCCCATTTATTTATTCATTAGGAAAAATGAAATACGTAACACCTAAACCCAGACTATAGTATTACCAATAACTCAGAATCATCCTGCCCAAGCCTGGACCCATGATTACCTACTCATTTTTTTGTCAAAGCTATTTCTTGAAAATTTGTTTTTTATTTTCTTGCTTTATGAATGAGAAGTATATGTCATATACACATATGCTTAAAAATTATATTGTGTATTTTATAGGAATACTATTTTTAGTCTCCTAAAATGCTTTTATATTCTAACTGGCTGCATTGAGCTCTGTATCCACTGTCATATTTGGATGTAGTTCACTGAATTTTTTAATGCTGCGTAATATTACACTGTGACTACATAGCACAATTCTCTCTTCTTCCATCAGAGCCTCTGGGCCGCTCACCATTGGGATGCTTTCCTGAGGAAGAAGACACTGAGATTAATATTCTTGGGCAGGTGGTATCCAGGTGTCTGGCTTTAAACTGTAAGCAGAATGGATGAGTCGTGGCATAGAAAAGTGTTGAATTCTAGATAATGCTAAGCTGTATTCCAAAGAATTTGCCTCAATGTGTATTTCCGCCATTATCGTAGAGGTGGTAGTATTGATCTCCATCCTCCCCTTCTCTGAGCAGTGCATGATTACTTAGTTTTTGCCAATCTATATTGAATATACCTATTCTTGATTTTAATCTTCATTGAGTTATTTTATATATTCAAATATATTTTCCTATATTTTTTGTTTAGTTTTTGGTACTGGGAATTGAACCCAGGGGCACTTAACTGAGCTATATCCCCAGCCCTTTTTATTTTTTATTTTGAGACAGGGTCTCACCAAGTTGTTTAGAGCCTCTCCAAGTTTCAGAGACTGGCTTTGAACCTGTGATCCTCTGGCCTCAGCCTCCTGAGCTGCTGGAATTCCAGGTGTGCACCATCGCACCACATTATTTCTGTTTTTAGATATTTTCTCTAAGGTACCTTGTGAGAACCACACTTGATATTAATGTGCAGTAATTTGCCAGGTTCTCTTTCTTTCCTTTCACTTTTTTATGTCTTCTCTAAGAAAAGTAGTCCTAAGACTAGAAACATTTTAGAATATAATTTCTTCCAAAAGTCTTGACTTCTGGTTTTGATCTTAACAGACACGGAGTCAGTCTTCATGTCCACCTTGTGACCTGAAGCCTGGTTCCCCTCCCCGTGCTAACCAAGTGCTTTCAGCTCCATTTATTCACAATCCGCCCTTTTCCAGTTGATCTGCAATGTCCCCTCTCTCCTATGTCAAAGTTCCGTTGACGCGTGCATTCTTTCCTAAGTTCTGCTCATGGATTTGTCTCTCCGTGCACCAACACTATGCTCCTAGTTACTGAAGCTTCATTACAAGCACAAATATCTGATTAAACAGTCTTCTTTTCTCATTTTTCTTCTTAGCAATGCTTGGTCACTTTATCTTCCATATAAATTTTAGAATCATATTGTCAATTTTCAAAAATATCCTTGATGGGATTTTATCTGGAAATTACAGAATCTTCATATTCATTTAGGAAAACTGGCATCTTGGCAATATTGTATTTTCTCTACCAGAACATAGTGTACTTACCAGTAACTTAACTTTATTTAAAGTCTTTTGAAAAACTCTATAGTCTTTAATGCATAATTCTTGTCTGTCTCCTGTTTGATTTGTTACAGGTCGAATTTTGATCCAGGTTTAAAAGGATGTTTTCAGGGTGCATCTTCTAATTATTGATTATTCCAGCTACAGCTTGCTGTCTCTCCTTGCTCTCTGGATCCTGGTTCCTCCTTCTGTCCACTCCGCTCACCTCCTCTCGTGGGCAGTCTGGTGCTCAGCGGACACAGTAAATGAGAATCCCCCCTCACCAAGTTGAGGTTCTCAAATCTTTCCTGGTGTAAATCACAAAGTGCCAACCTTCTTGTTATAAGGAGAAGTCAGTGTTCCTCTCTTTCTCTTGTTTAGGAGGACTAGCGAAGAATCTTTCTGGTTTCTTCCTGGGGAGCATGCCCCAGCTGCATCCATCCCAATCCCAAAGTGCACTAGGTTCCAAAGGGTCCTTCAGCAGCCCTGGGACCACGCAGCTTAAGAGCCAGTGTTGGAATGGATAATTAGGTCTGAGAACTTTAACTTGTGTATCTTCTGCTTGGAGACGAAAACTACAAATTATTGCACAAGGTGCCTGAGGAGTTCAGTCATAAATAAAGGTTTATCCTTGCTTATTCAAAGTTTCCCAAATTTGTTTGACAATATGATGTTTTGATGATATGTTCAAATCCCCCGAGGTATTCTTCAGGAGATGCAAGGTAGAGAATGCGGAGTTTCTGTCTGATAACGTGTCCGCATGGGGTGTGTGAGCACGGATTTCTATGGTCAAGTACGTGTTAACTCTGTACAGAAGATGAAGAACACTGAATATGTTTTCCACTGAAACAATACAAAGGAAAATTCTCCATGAGACACAGTTCTTACTGGAGGGGGAGATAACTTGCTTCCATTTTTTCATTACCTCAGGAATATTCATGCCACAGTGTAACCAGGCAACAACATGGGAACACTTATTATCTTATCAAACTTGGATGGTTACATTTGCTGTCATTAAAAAAAGGGATCTATGAATACCAGGAAACGGCTTTCTTCTATCTAAATAGGAAAGAAAATATCAAATGTCCTCTCACCGACTCTCAGATTCCTACACACAGAAAGAAGTGGGGTGCGGGGCTGGGCTGCAGGTCGGAGGCAGGAAGTGTGCTGGCCTCTGCCAGGCCTCGTGCTGAGCCCAGCACACACACAAGCGGAGTGCAGAGACCCGGGCTCCCTAATCTTCAGGATCTCTCTCTCTTCCCAAATTCAAGGTTCCAGCTGAAGAAGTGTCAGAAGTGAAAGTCAGAGAGGTGGATGCTGGGGACATCAGTGATAAAGCTACATTTATTTTGGTGTTTGTCTTCCCTTCATCTGGAGGGGGTGCTGGGATGGACCCCAGGCCCCAGGGTTCTAGCGAGTGCTCTGCCTCTGAGACCCACCCTGGCTCTTCTAAGAGCATTCCACGTACAAGTCTCTATAAAGCCCACTTAAATGTTTTAAATTTTGAAAACATGTAACTATTGAAAGGACCTTGTCCCCAAACCTACGGTCTCACCACTCCTAGGTGCACGGCCGAGGGGCGGCAGGAGGTTTCCATTGTCCCTCTGCGGTCGCTCATTCGCCCATGGAACTGTCCCTTCCCGCTTTGCCAGACTGAAGCTCAGTGATACTAGGTAGGAATCCCATGTCCCCTTTTCTCTCAAAACCTGACTGCTGCCCTCCTCTCTGTGGAGTTGAGAAGGGAGGTGCCTCGCCAGTGGGACCAGGTGCTCTTTGTCCTCCGGGGGTGACTTATTTTGCAGAGCACGAAGCCCTCGGTTCATGCTCTAGGAAACAGAACCTCCTTCTTTAGAACGCAGGTTCTCTATTGTGCATGTGCCATGACTTATTTACCCGTTAATCTGGACATCAATTCATCAGATATTAAATCATTCCACTGATATATCCTCCCTTTGGAGAATGTTGCCATTCCAACATGTCACATGAGTGGGATCGTGCCGCCTACAAGCTTTAGGACTGCGTTCGATGTTGGTCTCTCTCTCGCTCAGCGTGGTTTCTCTGAGCCCCTCGCAGGCGGTGTTTGCGCCTGGCACTCATCCCCCTAACTGCTGCGAGTGCTCCCTGGTGCCCAGGTGGCTTCAGTCAGCCGCTCACCCACGGACGGACGTCTGGGCGGCTTCAGGTCTGGAGCTAATGTGCTTGAGTCTGTCTTTTTGTTATTTGGTTTTGGTTTGGTGTCCTGTTGCTCTCCTCTTGCCTTCTGTGGGCTAACGGAGCATTTTCTAGAATTCCCTCTTGGTTCGCGGGCAGTGTTTTTAAGTCCATCTTTTTGTTCAGTTTTCTTGGCAGTTGCTGCCTATAGGATTTGTAGCCATTTTCCCAATGGCACTACTGCTATTTTCATATCAAAGATAAGAAACTGAGATCCCAAAAGGCATGCTCTCTGTTCCCCCATGAGGTCGGACCTGAGGCCTCGTCCGCGCCGCTCCAGGAGCTGCCGTCTGCCTCCTGCTACCTGCTGCAGGGCGGCCACGGGCTGCAGGGCCAGTTGGGAAAGTCACCGTGAAGAGTCGTCCTACTGGGGGAAAGTCACAAGATCGGGCAGCACTGGGCACCCCAAATATCGCAACCTCAGGCTCTTGTTTGTCCCTCAGGCTCCGCGTCGGCCCCTTTCCACCTGCGGAGACCCACTTGTTAGCAGGTAGCGCCTCCACTGAGCCTTCGGGTCCTCTGACGTCAAAAGTGCAGTAGTCGCTGTGGCCCAGGGCTTCCCTTCCGTGTCTCAGCTCTCCATGGCCAACCATAGTGCAAAAACACTGAACGGAAAATTCCAGAAATAAGTAACTCTTAAGTTTTAAGTTGTGTGCCTTTCTGAGGAAGGTGACGGGTCTTGCACTGTCCTGCGCCACCCCACAGGGACAGGGGTCATCCTTGGTCCAGCGGATCCACACTGTGTGTTCCGCCCTCTCCCTCGTAGCTGTCCTGGTCATCAGGTCAACTATGGTGGCCTCCCAGTGCTGGTGGCCAAGGAACCCTTATTTTGCTTAGTAGTGGTTCTGACACACAAGAGCAGTGATGCTGGTGATGGTGGGACACAAAGGAAAAGCCACACAACTGCTTCTGTAGAGTGACAAGTGGGTGTTCTGCGATTGACAAGGAAAGAAAGAAATGGAAGACTGAGGGTGCCAAGAGCTGCGGTGTAACCAGATAAGGAGATAGACCACACCCACATAGTGTTTATCAGAGTACATTATTTTATCATTAGTTACTGTTAAAGCCTTACTGTGCCTGATATAAATTAAACTTCATCACAGACTTGCATGTATAGAGAGAATGCATTGCATGCCAGGGTCGGCACCATCTATGCTTCCGGCATCCCTGGGGTCCTGGAAGCTATCTCCAGTGGATGAGGGGCTACCACAGCCTCTTCCCTTTGGCTTCTCTGTGGTTGTTTGTTGAGACATTGCTTCTGGCCTGAATTCTGGCTACTTATCCATATGCCTTGATTTCTATCTTGATTAGAAACTGTTTGAGGAAATAAACTAAGACATGATTCATCTTTGCCATCTTTCCAGCCAGAATGCTATCCAGAACGTAGTAGTTGATTCAGCAAATGTTGAGTTGGAGAGGAACCATCCCTCCGGAGCTCTGAGCGCATCCACTGAGCCGTCTGAAGGGGGAGTTAACACGGCCCTCCCTACATAACCACCATTAACTTATCTACTTGGAAGATGGTATCTTTTAAGTGTGTTAAGGAGAATCTTCAGGAGTAGACGAATCAGCAAAAACTAGATCAATTGGATTCATTAACAGGTGCGCAATCCCTCACTGCTACTGGGAAAATTCCTCAGATTATAAAGATTTTATCTTAAAATTTATGTGAAGCTAAATTGCTGGTGCCAAAGGAGAGAGAGGGATATGTTTAATTTTTATTTTGATTATTATTGATCAAATGGTAAAATAACCCTTCCAAAATTGTCCCTCTAAATTCAGGACAATGACAAGCAAGAAGTGTTTACCAAGCTCAGATATTTAAAACTCACTCCAGAGGCAGAAAAGTCCTTTAGTTCACGCAATGACCCCTTTATACATTTAGGCAGAGGTTAGCGTCAGGGAACCATGAAAACGCATGCGCCGTGACACGCTCAGCTCTCGTTCTAAAGCAACTGCTATAGACCATGATTTGTAAGAGTTTTAAACCTCGGGGCTTTCTGGAAGGACACGCGTGCGATTTATGCTGCTCTACTATCCCTTCTTAAGTGCTTCTCAAAGTTCATTTTCCCCACGAGTTATGGCTTCTCAAACAGAGAGGAAGGACTGTTGAGCATTCTTAATGCAATTCTATTTTTAAAAGATAAATCGAGTTTGGCTGTTTGAACGTGACCAGTTAAAAAAGGGGCAGTTTCATGGACTTTTATTTTTAATTTAACCAGAAATAAATGCATGCAAAGCAACGATTACTCATGATTAAGCTGAGAAGTCATCAGTCTTTGAGTCAGAAGAGCCCGTGACCATCGCTCAGCGCTTCGGAGCTGAAATTGTCCAACTGTACACAGTAGCAAACTGTAAAATGACCCAAGATTCCTGAGTAGAGTGTGCACAGGGCTCTACAGTTCACAGCCTACGTTTGGACAGCCATGAGCAGAGAGCTCAGCTTTGGGAAGGGTCCAACTCCAGGCAGTTCTGTGTCTCCCTGTGCAGCACCAGTCACCTGTGACTCACCGTAACCTGCCGTCTTGCACACTGTCCTCTGCTCCTGCCCTGGTGACGACACAGGCTCCTACCACAGTGACACAGGTCACCGTGTCCGCCCTGCCACCACCTTGGACTTCAGCTCACATTATGCAGTTCACACTGTTTCCAGACACCCTCCCTTTGCTTCTTTCCATCACACCAGAGCCTGCTCGTCTCCTGGATGGCAGCCTTCGTCTCAGGTCCTATGAGATCTCCTGACCTCCCCAGCGTCTCCTGTGACCTCGCTCCCATTCAGCAATCGTTTGAATTCTTAGGTGCTTTGCTCCTGGTGTGGATTGTACCCTCTGCCCACAGCGTTTTCAACAATGACTTCCCTTCTGTGGCCCCCTGGAGTCCTGAGCAGGACCTAAGGATGACCTTGCTTGGCAGGACAATGGTGGCTTGGGGCTCCCCCTTCCCAACCATCACACTCCTTCACCTCTCTCTGTTTTATATGGGGAACTTCTGTGCACAAATATTCAGAGTTCCACTGATTTTGTAAAAACCTGGAAATTACTTTTCAATGAAAGAAGGAGATAATTCTAACTGGTTAAGTCATCAGAATCCCATGCTCAGTCAGGGACACCTGGAGGAGCGTAACTTCTAATTTGGGGTTGTCCTTGGGGTAACCATAGTTCCCTGGGTCTTCTGGGAAGCCCTTACTCACCAGGCTTCAGACCACACACACCACTAAACAGAAGCCCCCAGGCCCGGGACGCTGTCTTCTTGCTTGCAGCTACTTCTCGGATCCTTGAACCCAGTACGTTGCAGGCCCTCCTCTGTCAGCTGGAGCAGAAATCTTCAGCTGATGGGCTTCGTTTCTCTTGCCGTGTGCAATGTGCCAAAAAATATTCACGACCCAGCGGGCAAATGAATAAGCACATTTTACAAACAGGTATGTCTCGGTATTCCGAACCTGATAGTCCGCCTTTTACCTAAGAAGCGAATATGAGAAGTAGGTTCTCAAGTGAGAATATAGCACAGGGACGAAACGCAGCCTTGGATGGCTGCGGTCTCTTAATCCCCCATCTCACACACATTTTATATGAAAATGAAAAGTCAGTCTGCTTCTTTTCAATACTATTTTCTTAATTTTATGCATTCTTGACATTAAATTGTTTTCAGTCATACTTTTAAAAATGCTTTTGATGGGCCAAAATAAAAGTCAAATATTCTTTCAAAGATAATTTTGTTTTATATCCCCTGTTGATTTTAATATTTCACCCTTAGTTGAATGATCTCCATGTCTTTATTTTATTTTATTATTTTTAGGGAAAGTTAATTTAATGATAGAAGAGAGAAACTGCCCAACCCCTTCAATACACAATTCAATTTTGAACAATACAGTTGATCAAATATTGTGAACTTGTGCTCCCAAAGGAACCTTTGGTGCCAGAGTTGGGATTCCGCATATCTGCTCCCACGAGAGCATCTGATGGACACAGGGCCTGCTGCCTGCTCTCCAAAACCTTGATCTAAGTGACTTCGCTGTCTTGGTCCATAGTAAGAGGATGTTTGTGCCATCATTTCAGCTTAGGGTGCTATAGTGTTTTCCCAACACTGCTTCTTACTTTGTAAAGGTGCTGCTTGTGTAGACTGGCAGGATAGGAGGTTAGGGTGTCCCATGGCAATAGGAGGGAAGGGTGGCTCCGCACTTCTTAATTTACACTTAGGAATTTGTTTAAGACTGTATTGTTAAAAAGGTTTTGCTAGGAAAAAAAAGAGTTAAAAAATCCCTGCCTTTTTATACAGGAGTGACATAGATAACTATATGCTGATACTAAGTTGAAAATCAGAGTTTATATGCATTTTAAACTGCTGCAAGGACATGGAACAATAGCCTGCCAGCAGTGACCAGCTTTTAGCTGGAGCTGGTGAACTGGCTGAGCACCTATTCCTTGGCCAGAAAATTAAAGAACACAAATAAAATGCCACAGATACGCCATGGCTGTGTCTAACAAGGACCATGTGACGATGACATTCTTTTTTTCTTAGATTTTTGGGAAAAAAGTTTCGTGATCAAAACACACAAAACATGCTGGAGCTAGGGGCACGTTTTCAGTCACTCTGCATCTGAAGGAAGGTGTTCTGAGCTGCAGATCACATGGGCAGACAGAACTTGAACCCGAAACTTCGGCGCCTCTGTGTCGGGGGTAAGGACTTTCGATCCTTGTGAAGAGGGCTGGGCCCCGGCCTGCTCCTGACTGTCTCAGGGTCCACAGGTGTCACTCCACTGCACAGGGGAAGTGGACCTTGACCCTGCTGACACCGAGGAGGGTGGTCCATTCCTATATGAGGGTTTGTCCTGAGTCTCCTCGTGAGGTCAGAACATCCCTGGCCACTACACCAGATGACCAGCAGCCTGTCCTGCCGACCCCTGCACTCCAGTGTCGCACGCAGCACCCAAAGCCCCATGGGGACAGGTCACATCTCCAGAGAACTAAGGACATCAACTCGAACACAGGGCCTCAGAGTGTCAGTAGGAAGATTCCACACGCCTCCTGGAGCCCAGATATAAAGCGAAATGTGAACCCCGGCGGGCGGAAATAACCTTCCTGATCTAGTTGAATTTCCCTGTCGGGCTCTAGGTCTTGTTTTCCAGGCAACGGGCGAGTGCAGCCACGGATGTTTTATTGATACTGTGAACTTTATTGGTGTTTAAGACACCATTCTGTCCCTACTCCATACTCCAGGTGGAGTTTTAGGACCTGGAAAATAAGATCTAGGTGAGGAGTTCAAACTTTCATCTGAGTATCTTTGTAGGCAAAATAAATGCTGTAAGTTTTAACCCCCTGGATTTCCCTGGAATTTTAATGAGATTTGTTGAAAATCTTCTTTAATTTTCATTAGAAGTTGTGTTGGCTTAATTTTCATCCTGTGATGATTACAGCTCCCGAGACCTTCTGCACCTCGTCCTAAGCAGCAGCGCCCGCTGAGGCCTGAGCGGTCACGTGGGGACCCGCTCAACACCTTGAGAGAGTTCCTGAGCTGCGTCTCCTCTCTGACTCTTTCTTGTGTATAAATTCCATTTAATTCTGCTCGCACACACCCCGGCTTCCTGGTGAGCCTGCTGCTCTTCGCTGCTCTGATCTCTGGAAGATAAACCCACTTCCGCAGGCTTAGAGCGAAATCTCCCATCCAGCCGGGAGTCTTCTGAGCCCCAGAACTCCATCTCTGGCTCTGAACCAGACAATTCACTTCAAGTTTCTCTTGATACAAAAAAAATCTCAATTATGATTTTTAAGAAATTTTTGGGGCTGCAGATTGAACTCGGGGCCCACACAGGCTAAGCACCCACTCCACCATGAGCTGCACCCCGGATTATCATTATCTTACCCTCCGCCCCGTGAGCTCTGGCAACGAGGATTGCAGAATTTCTAGTCTATCAGTGTGGGAAACGGAAATCTTGACTGTATTATCACACTCCACAGAATTGATCCAGATTATTGTGATAATTTTGTCTCCTTTTTCCCTCCCAAATCAGCTAGACTTTGATAGCCACTCAGGCCCTTCTTAGTCCAACTACACTCACCCTGAAACTCCTTGGCATGAACTCTCCACCTAAGTTTCTGCTTCAAGACACTGAAAAATTAAGAACAAATTAAACCCAAGGTCACAAAAGGAAGGAGATAAAATTGAGCCCAGAAATCATTAGAACAGAAGAGAAAAATAAAAGAAAATCAATAAAAGCAAAAATCATATTTTAAAAAGAACAATAAAAATTGATACAAATCTGTATTTATGAATGACAAAAAGACAGAATACATAAATTTAAATACCAGGAATGAAAGAGAAGTTAAATACAACAGAGTATAAAGACATTAAAATGAAGGTAAAGAAATATTATGAAGAACTTTATGACAATAAATTTGAAAACTGAGACCTAAATAAATGTAAAAATACCCAACTGACACAAGAAGAAACAAAAAATTAGAGCTATAAATAAAAAAAGAAAATTAAATCATAAGATCATCTTATAAAGAAAAATGGAGATTCAGGTGGTTTTATTGGGCACTTTGATGAAACATTTTGGAATGATAATTGCAGTCTTACAAAAGTGTGAGTCATGCTGGGTGTGGTGGCATGCCTGCAATCCCAGCAGCTCAGGAGGCTAAAGTAGGAGGATTGCAAGTTCAAAGCCAGACTTAGTAATTGAGCGAGGGCCTAAGCAACTTAGTGAGACTCTGTCAAAAATAAAAAATGAAAAGGACTGGGGATGTGGCTCAGTGATTAAGTGGCTCAGTGATTAAGTGGCCCTGGGTTCAATCTCTGGTAGCAAAAATTTTTTTTTAAAAAAGTAAGTATTAACAAAATATTAGGACATTGAATCTAGCAAATTATGAAAAAGATCATGACTGTGTGGTTTTTCACAAGAATTCAATGCTGGTGTAACATTTAAAAATCACTATGTATAATTCAGCATATTAAAAATTTTAGAAAAATTCATACATATGTATGGCATGTAAATAGTATATAAATTTTATTGTTTAGGGAATAATAACAAGAAGAATTTTCTGTACACCTAGTCCATCTCTGCAGACCGTAGGAGTTGGACTTGCCCAGCCGGGCATCTGAGGGGCACTTTGGCTCAGCCTCTGAACCCGTCTGCCTCCATGTCCCACCTGCACAGGGAACTGGGCCTCAACCGCGTAATTCTACCGAGCATGTCCTCCTGGGTGGGATCTGGAACAGTCAATCACACAGAAGCAGAGGGGATCCATGGTCACCAGAAACCTGGGATGGAAGACATGGTGGCCGCTAGGCAAAGGGCATTTTGGGGGGAAACACTGGGGGGAATGGACCTGCAGAATCTGAGAGCCATGCCAGCCCAAGGCTGCAGCTGGGCAGGGGCTACCTGGACTTCCCAGAACCTGGAGTAGCCGTTCCAGGGACACCAGTTCCTTCAGTGAATAAAATCAGCCAACTGCAGGCCCTGGAGAGAGGAGGACTGCCCCTCGTCATCCTTCTGATGGCCACACTGCTGCTGCCTCCGGCGGCCAGAGCACCCGTCAGCTCTGGAACATTTCCTCACAGAACAGCCTTGAAACTAGAATGAGGAAGTCAGAGGGTGTGAACTTCTAATGGTCTGTGGTCAGATCATTTCCAGGGATGTCCGCACTCGAGTGTCCATTGTAAAGGACATCAGGAGAGTGATATTCCCAAGGACCAGATAGGCCGAGCAGGCGCGTAGGCTTGAACTGAGCTTGGTTTTTTCTCCTATGAACATCTTCTCCATGTAGTCTCTGCTCCTTTCGTTAGTGGACGGTTAACATTTTTATGATTGATTCTCAAGGGCTCTTCATCTGTTAAGATGGTGAATATTTATGTATTTAGGCTGAATCTGTTTCTCAATTTTTCTTTAAGAAGTTTTTTCATGAGTTAGCGCTTAAGTTCCTTTTCATGAAATCATTTGAAATCATGCATTTCCTATAATGATATTTTGACTCGTAACTTTTTAATGTACCTGACAACGTCTGTGTATTTATGTGACAGCTGTACCATTCAAAAGCATAATGTGTTTTTCATTTATTTAAATTTAATATCTGTCAGCAAAATGCTGATATTCTCCCCCTCTCTCTTTCTTTCCTTCTTCCCCCCTTCCTTTTCGACAGGTGGAATACATTTTTATGGAGTGATTTCTAGGTTTTCATTTTCTTCGTTGGTTTCTGTTGTGACATAGAAAATCGTGACCTGCCTGCTGGGTCTCCAGATAGCAAGCCAAGGTGGCCTAGAAGAGCAGGTTGACTGTGGACAGGAGTCCACCTGCAGGGAGGAGCCTGAGGAAACCCGGGGGGTCCATTTGTAACACCCTGTACCAGGCCCAGATGGGGGTGAAGGAAGAGGAAGAAGGCAGAGCCTTCTAAGGGGAACCTGGAGGTCGGTGAGGCCAGGCCCCAGAGGACATCGGTCAATGTAAATTATTCCAGGAGCCACCGGAAGGCACTGAGGAGCTCAGTGGATAAAGAATGACATCATCCGACTTTAACTGAAGAGAGCCTTCATTGCTGAGCCGCTGGGAATTGCCGACAGCATGAGACACGGCCAGAGCTTGGAGGCTGCAGCAGCGATTGCAGGGAGCTTAGGGGGCGGGTGGAGCATAATAAAATCTAATCAAATCCCTGTGATTTCCTGCTGCTGTGGACACAGGGGCTTGATGGAGCCTGAACTCTCAGGAATACCTAGGACACCTCGCATCCTCCCGGCTGTTTTCTAGGAGCCAAGGTCGTCTGAGAGCTGGCGAAGCCCCCTGGGCCGAGAGCCCACCTGGTGGTGCAGGCCATTTTTAGCCCTGTAGGGCGCTTTCTCACGGGCCGACCCCGCACCCTGCATCTGTCCTGCTTGGCTGTCTGACGGGTTCAGTCGGGAGGAGGCCCGCAGGGACCTTGGATGGGTGGGAGGGAGGGAGGGAGGGAGGCGAGCTCGGGGTCCTCCCCTCCTCTCTGCCCCCTGCCATGTCCCCAGGTCACAGCACACAGGGGACGAGTCTCCTTGGGCCAGGGACTGCAGCACTAGAAAGCCGCGCTCCCCAGCCCTGCAGCCTAGGCCGGATGGCGGCCCCTCACACCGCTACCTCCTGGGGCCTCTGTATACACTGCCTGGCCTTCAGCTGTCCTGTCATTTGTGTCACCAAATCCCTCTGTTTTAGATCCTTAGAGCAATTTCTATTTTTCTAGTTGGACCCTAAGTAATACAAACGTCAAATCTGAAATAAATAAATATAAATGTTGAAGCTCTACATTGCATGGGAGGCTGGGGCCGGAGGATGGCAAGTTCAAAGCCAGCCTCAGTAACTTAGTAAGCACCTGTCTCAAAATAAAAAAAAAAATAAAAATAGGCTGGGGATGTGGATTGAGGAACCCTGAATTAAATCCCTGGTAACAAAAAAAAAAAAAAAAAAAAAAAAATCTATATTACAGCCGTGGTTTTCTCTGCCCTTCCAGGTCAACCTTGAGGTACTCTTTACAGCCTAAGAGAAACAGCAGTTTACTAAGTTAAGCACCGAGGCTCTGCCTTTACTTTAGCTCACAGTTCTTTCTTTGATGGCAGAACAGCGGATGGAACCCAAGTACCAGGTGCACTTAACCACTGAGCCACTTGCCCAGTCCTTTACATATATATATGTGTGTGTGTGTGTGTGTGTTTATTTTGAGACAGGGTATTGCTGAGTTCCTTTGGGTCTCAGTAAGTTGCTGAGGCTGGCCTTGAACTTGTCACCCTCCTGCCTCAGACTTCCTAGCTGCTGGGATCACATGAGTGCACTACCGCATCCAATTTAAAGTTCTTTCTAAAACAGAAATATTTTAAAAGAGTCCTTTTTATTTACTCAATTAGTTCAGAGGTCATTTTGAAGTGAGACCTAGAATACTGTAGCTTTACGCCTGTCCTTCCTGAGAAACCAAGTACACACAGTAAGCGTTGAGCTGGATGGGCTGTCCTATGGCACTTTGATCTCTTTCCAACTAACTTTTGTGTGTGTGTGTGGGGGGGTACTAGGAATTGAACCCAGGGGCACTTAAACACTGAGCCACATCCCCAACCCCTTTTGCTTTTTTCTTTTTTTAAATTTTGAAACAGGGTCTTGCTAAGTTGCTTAGGGCCTTGGTAAGTAGCTGAGGCTGGCTTTGACCTTGCAATCCTCCTGCTCGGCCTTCTGAGCCCCTAGGATTACAGGCATGTACCACTGTGCCTGGCTCACACTTACTATTGAGCACCTTAAATAATCATATAAAATAATAATATATGATTTCAACAGTCAGGCATTTATCATCCACCTACTCAATGGGAGGCAGAATTGCATGGTTCTCACAGTGATGTCTGATTTCATCTCTCACTTGTCACAATAAAAAGTTAGGGACTGATACCCAGAGCAGTCGCTCCTAAGGTCTCCCTGATAACCTGCTTGCTGTCACCCATCTGTTTTACTCTTGGCACAACGTAGACCGTATCTTATGTGTGTGTCTGTGTGTGTCCCTTCTGGTCCATTTAGGCCAGCTACTGACTGCACATTCAAAGGAAATGACATTTTAGATCATGCAACTGGATGGAAAATAGCAATATTACAATTAAATATTTCAGCATATGGAGGCAAAATGAAATTGTCTAAGAGAATTAACATCACACTGAGGGCCTAGGCCTGTCCTCGTGTAGTGTAGCATAATGAGCAGATTGAAAAAGTTTGTGAAGCAGTCAGCTTTCTGTTTCATGCAACGAAAAGCAGCTCTGGCTGAATTATTAAAATGTATTTTGAAAGGAAATTTGTTCCATAGCATCTACAAAGAGTCTAGTTTTTAAAACCCGTTCAGTGAGACCAGGATAAACTTGGCCAAAGACCCAGGCAGGAAATGTCACTTCCATGGAAAAAGAGGAAACTGCTGCTGCTGAAGGGAGAGCCACAACGTGGGGTCTGTGGGCCGGGGACACAGCCCAGTGTCAGAAGGCAGCCATCCCGGTGGCCCTGTGCCCTCAGGCAATGCTTATGTCCATGCACTTAAAGAACTTGAAAGCCAGTGCAGTGGATTTCCCGTGGGTGCTGCTGATCCTGAGGAAGGACAGCACCTGGTCCAAGCAGGTGCTCAGTCATGGAACCTCTTCAGGCCAACCCGGTTCCACAGGGCCGACCTGAGCTGACAGTGGACACCGTGAGGAGCAGAGGGCCTCGGGTGACCCAGGCCACAGCCTCACTGGGCACACTGCTGCTTGTCTGACGGCTGCTGGTGGGGCCCTGTCTCCAGCTCCCGGGAGGGCAGCAGCCTTCGCCGTTCTCCAGGTACGTCTTCAAGATGGTTCTGAAGCACGCCTGGGTCTCGGGCCTCATGGTGCCAGAATAGCAGTGTCCTACAGGGGCCCAGGTCCTCGCCTCCTGCCTCTGCATGGTCCTCTTCACAGCCCAGGGGAGCTTGCAGACGTGACTGTCCTAAGGACAGGGCCCAAAGCAGCTGCGTGGGTTCTCAAAGGGGGGACCTTTCCTCACTGTGATCAGGGACACACAGGACAACAGAAGAAGGGCCAGTGTGGAAGACTAAGGAAGAAATGTGGACAGCTTCCCGGAACCCAGAAAATCAAGGAAACCCATCAGTCAGCGCTGCAGCCACGGGAGGATGGCGACCTCATCACCACCTTGACTTCATCCCATCTCCACTTGACTTCCAGGAAGCAAACTCGATTGCTTCAGCCACCAAGTTCACAACAATTTGTTGCAACAATTTGTTGTAACTCGCTGAATCATGTCCCCTACCCCAAATATATGTCCACTCCTGGAACCTGTTCACATGACCTAATTTGGAAAAACTATCTTTGCAAATATAAATCAGGATCTTGGAGGGTTATCCAGGTGGGTCCGGAACCCAGTGAGGTGTCCTTGTAAGACACACACAGGAGACAGGCAGCGGGAGGAGAGCAGAGGCCAGGTGGGGGAGGATGACAGGGTGTGGGACAGCCCAGCTGCGGGAAGCTGAGCGGGCAAGGACGATTCCCCAGAGGCCATCACGGGACCGACACTCTGACTTCCTTCTTCTCACTTCTGACATTGTAAAAGAATGGATTTGGCGGGTTAAGCTGCTGATTTCACAGTAGCTGGGAACAGAATTCCCAGGAACGAATTCAGGCAGCCTCAGGGACACCGGGGCAGCAGCACCACCAGGACTCAGGGTAAAACCATCGCCACCTGATGTGAGGCAGATCCCTGACCAGGAGGGAGCTGCCTGCAGGGGGAGGAGCCCTCGCCAGGGCTGCCCCTGGCACCCCAGGGCTTGGGCCCAACAGGAGAGGCATCACTAAGCCACTCCGCACAGCTGGTCCCTACAGACAGGTAGGTGAGGAGCAGCCAGGGCTTGGAGCTTGTTGACAGGTGCTCTCTTTGTTTACTCCTTGCGAAACTCCTCAGGCAGGGAAAGTCCTATCGCCACTTTACAGATAAGGGAGCGGTGGCTCAGAGGGTTACAAAACTTCCAGAGTTCTTTGGGCACCCATCCCAGGCACTGTATTCTAACAGCCTCTCAGATGAGCTGCTTTGGACCTGCAGTAAGAACAAGGGTGACAACAGGTAGTTTTCATAGAGCACTTAAGTACCAGACACTCTTCTAACTGCTTTATAATATTCACGTTATCACCAGTATGGTTCTCCTTGATGCAAGGGTTGATTGGCATCCAGTTTGCAGGAGGAGGAACTGAGGCATAGAGGTTAAACGGCTTGCTAACGCCCACAGCAACAAATGCAGGAATTCGAACTCAAGTCTCCCAAACCACGCATGGTCTTAAGCAGTTAGCTGTGATGTTCAGGGAAGTGCGTTTGTTGTTTTAGACTGCTTTTTGGCTGCTGTAACTAAAAGGTCTGACCAGAACACTTGTAGAGGAGGAAAAGATTTGAGGGCTCAAGGTTTCAGAGTCTCAGTCCATAGATTGCTGTATCCATTCCTCAGCGCTGGAGGTGAGGCTGAATGTCATGGTGGAAGAGTGTGGCAGAGGGAAGCAGCTCACGTGATGATCAGGAAACAGAGAAAAACTCCACTTGCCAGATACAAAATATATACCCCAAAGATATGTCCCCAGTGACCCGCCTCCTTCAGCCACATCCTAGCCACCTACGGTTACCACTCAGTTAATCCCATCAGAGGATTAATTTACTGATTGGGTTAAAGTTCTCAGAACCCAGCCATTTCTCCTCTAAACCTTTTGCCTTGTCTCATATAAGAGCCTCTGGGGGACACCTCACAGCCAAACCGTCACATTTGTGTAAAGCAAGGTGAATTAAGTTTTATTTATTTATTTATTTATTTGGTACTGAGGATTGAACCCAGGGCACTCCACCACTGAGCCACATCCCCAGCCCTATTGTGTATTTTATTTAGAGACAGGGTCTCACTGATTTGCTTAGGGCCTCGCTAAGTTGCTGAGGCTGGCTTTGAACTTGTGATCCTCCTGCCTCAGCCTCCCAAGTGCTGGGATTACAGGTGTGCGCCACCCGCCCGGCTCCTTTATTTTCATTAAAGCTTCAAATTCACCTGCTCTGTAACCCTTGCTCTACCATGTTGTTATGATGGTTGCTGGCAATGACTGAGAAGCTGCAGAGGGCTAAAAACCCCAGGGATCATTACGATCAGTCGTTGTTCTGCCTGCTTAGGTGACATAACAAGAAGCACCACGGAGTAGCTATGGGCAAGGACTTTTTTAATCTAATAGATTTAGCACTGAGTCAACGATTTACTACAAACCAGTTGCGTAACCTAGATCAAGTTATTTTACCTCTGAATGTCAAAATTTTATTTACATAATAATAACAACATACACTTCATAGACTGTGAGTATTAAAGGAGATAATGTGTTTTAAGTACTTATCAGAGCAAATTATAATAATAAGACTTAGAAATGTCAAGAACAATTTTTACATAGTTATTTTTTGTTGTATCAGAACGTTTTCCGCCCTGGTCAGATTAGGTCTGGCTACATTGTATGCACCTATTTTCTAAGTGCCTGGAACTGTCAGATGACCTGGAAATGCAAATGTAAATAAAAGTCCTGTCTGCAATAGGCTCAGAGTCTGCAGACTATAATATTTTTATAAACTCTCAATACCGAGCTTCCACAAGGCCACACAGTGGAAACTTACGAAACAATCACTAATTTAACAGGACTGGTAGTTTCAGCTTTGAAAAATAATTTCATGCATTAATTCAAAACCTGCTCCTGTTCTTCCATGGACGAGGTACCCTGCTAAGCAAGGCTGGTGGCAGGAATGACGAGGCACACTCCTCGTCAGAGGTGAGATGGCACCTGGGCATTCAGGTAACTGCTTGGGAGGGTTGGGCAGGATTCCATGAGAGAAGATTTCGAGTGAGTGGTTGGCTTTGTATGAGGAGGTGACGCAGTGCCACAGTCACACGGAGAGTTGGTGGCTCCAGAGGGCAACGGCTGGGGAGGATGCACGGTCTGTGCACTGCTCCAGGTGCAGGACCTTGGGTCCAGACCGCACTGCACCACTCTCACCCCCTGTGAAATAACAACGTCCCCAACCCAGTGGCTGGCATTTGGGCACTTGGCATGCTGTGACATTATCGGAAGACAGTGTATATGATTTAATTTATTTTATTTTTTTTTAAATCAAGAGTTCTTATTCCCAGTGATTTGTCACAGATCAACTGAAGTCCTTAAAGTCTTAGAATCAGAAAACCTTGGACAGGGGACTCTTTACACATCTGCTAGATGACCAGTCAAGTGTGATTTGCAGGTAGAGAACTCTAACCCCACACCCACAGGCCCATATTCCAATATGAAATATTTAATTCAGCCCACCCACCATCATGTTCAACTCGGAGCTCTCTCACTTCAGGGTGGAATGCTCTCAGATCTCTCCCCCATTTCGCCCATGAAATGACCCCATTTTCCATAGTTCAGTTTTCTCTGCTCCGTTATGCACACCCCACTCTTGGTGGTATCTTTGGAGAAAACAGCACGTAGCAGAGCACAACACCTTGTGGGGGGACTCTGCCCAGAGCAGGTGGGTAACCACACTCTAGGCCACGAATCCATGGTTCTGTGAGTGGCGACTCAACCGCCCTGACTCTGTGGCTGGGTCGATGGCTAATGATGGAGAGGGCATACTGCTCTGTGACCTGGAGTGGCCTTCCCCAGCTGGATGTCCCCACGGCCCTTCTGTGGTTGTAAATCACGCACATGCACCTGGACTTGCACACACACACACACACACACACACACACACACTCAGGACTTTAAATTTCCCTTTCTCTTCAATATTTTCTTGTATTCAACTGATAAACAGATTTTTGATGTAACCTGTTTTCAGAGACCATTCCAGCCTGACATGCTATCATTTTACAATTAGAATAATAAGACAGTGAGGGAGCTTTCACCGGGATCCTCATCAGCAGATTCCTTGGACTTCAGCTTCTTTTGTAACCCTCCACTTGCGGTTCAGGGGACCCGTGACTCATCTCAAAACTCCCGTAGAAGACAGTGTGTATCAGTTGCTAACTCCTAACTATTTTATTCTCTGCTGTTCCTGATTCATCAAGCAACCCCCGAGTCGCTGGGTTGACTTCCCTAGAGATGTTCCTGCTTCACCCATCTTAGCACTTCTTAATTCATTAATGTGTGTACTAGATAAATTTTATTTTCATCTGTATTTTGGGATCAAAAAAGAAAATTACTCCTAAAATTCTGTTTATAATTTTATTGGATTTATACATTAAAGTCATTCAACATCAGCTTCCAGAATTTTCTTTTGGGAAGTAAGGTCATAATTTACTCTGAAAACTCCCCATATTTCATTATATTACAAAGATTCTTCACAATGGCAATACCTCTGAGAATGTTTATAGTACCCTGAGATGAAGTCTGCTTGGATATTTAATTCCTAACTAATTTAACCTAGGTGGGAGTCATCACCTGTTTTATAAGTTCCTTTTTTCCCATGTTTTCATTGGTTCATGATGGTTGTGCATAATGGTGGGACTCACTGTTAAGTACTTATACATGCATACAAGGTAACAGTAGGATGTGGCCGATGTCATTCCCTGGTGCTATTTTATAGCATCTGTAGTAAGAGCAGCCGGGAGGAGGACTGGCCGCTCTCAGGGAGCAGACTTCCCCACTGCTCGCAGGGATTCCAGCCAGGTCTGGAGCTACATTGAGACAGGACCAACCAACAGGAGGAAAGCACCACATTTTCCACTTACATGGAAGTCCCAGTGGGAAAATGAGGCCTCGAGAGATTTGGGAAGAACTAGATGCTTGCATACGAGGTTTGAAAGAGAGACTCAGTTTGGAAAGGAGACCACAGTCAATGAGAAGACTGGGGGAGGCTGAGAGGCCTTGATGAAGTCTGTTTTCTAGAGCTCTCTCGCCTGCACTCCTCACCTTGGGTGGGCTGCTCTGCTGTGGGGGTTTTATCTCCTGCTTCTAGGAAGTGGGAGGCCAGAGCATTCTTCTTGCACCTACTGCTTCTCAAGTGCTTTTAGCTCAAAATGATCCTTATGCCAAGATGGCGATCTTTAGGGTGGCACATTCCGCCCTGCTCACCATCTTATTAAGGATCCACGAGATCACCATTGCTCAGGATCTGAACCTTAACCTTGCAGAGCAAAAACCATCATCAGTCAGCAAATCAAGAACAGTTCCCAGAGCACCAGCTAACCATTAGCCAATTTTCCAGAAGATGACCTGTGAATCTGCACTCTCTGCCTCAGGGAGATCAGACCTGGACAGAAGAGAGAGAAATGATTTCCAGACAATTGAATATAGCCAATAAGTGAGGTTCTGTAGGAACTTTGGAATTAGATTTTGTTTTTAAAGGACACCTATGCAGCAAAGTTAAAAACAGATTTGCTAAATTGTATCAGTGACAAAATGGCTAATAGGCTAGCAGGACTTGATCTCTGGGGTCGTCGGAAACATTAACACGGCTGAATCATGGTGTTTTATTGAGAAGTCTAAACTTGGGCCTTTGTCACTCTGTTCTGGGCTGAACTTGGTTCCCCTCCATTAATATGTTAAGTCCCTTATCTCCAAGGTGAGCATATTTGGAGACAGGACCTTTACAGAGAGAATGAAGGTTAAATGAGGTCCGAAGAGAGGCTTCCTGAGCATTAAGACTGGTGCCCCAGAGGGAGGGAAGAGACACCAGAATGCCCACCAGCTCGCACTCTCCTTCCCTTCTCTCTGCATGTGTGTGCAGAGAAGAAGCCACGTGAGGACATGGCCGGGACACACCTGTCCACCAGTCTCTAGAACTGTGAGGAAACACACTTCTGTTGTTTTGCTGTGGTCTGCGATTTTCCTGTGACCGTCAGAGCTGACACTTACAGAGCCCTGCCAACCATCGCAGGATGTGAGGTCCAGAAGCAGTCACTGTCCCAGCTCTAAGGCCACTGATTTCTGGGATCTGTTTTAACTTTTCCAAACTCTGCCCAAAAAGATGATAGTCACTGCAGAGGCTCGTGGAATATGAGGCTCTGCCACCAGCCCTTTACCCCACTCCTCCTCCCACTCGCACTGCCATCAGCACCCTGTCAGTCACCCAGATTGGGAAGGATGGTTTTAACAATCAGTTCTTGCACAACTCTGGGTTCCTCCGGGGCCCACAGCAAGGTTACTTTCATATCTTTTTTGCAATTACGTGCAGCATGCCTGAGGTCTAAACCTGTGTGGTTTCTAGAGCTGCCCAATTCTCCCCCGTGCAGTTTTCCATCCTCTCTTCCTCCCTCAAAGGAAATGAAGATAAACTCCAGAACCCAGGAAAGCAGGTTTCATCCCCAAAACCCACTGAGAATTTCTGGCTAGCTAGAACATAGAGATGGAGCCATGATGTGAGCCAGAAGTAGGATTCTTGTGTGATAAGTCACTGCCATTCGGAGCCTTTGGAAGTCTGGCTGATACAGGAAGGAGAGCGAACGGGTTCAGAGAGCGGCCCTGGGAGCTGATGTTGCCGCACCAGAATCCTGGAGCACTTGGCACTGACTGAGCGCTCGGCGGCAGGGATGCCGAAGCAGATGCCCTGGCTGCAGGCGAAGGACCACCCAGCCCTCCCCCTCAATAACTTGTGCTTGAAGTGTGGTGTGGAAAAAATGCTTCAAGCTGCTGACATTTTGGTATTTTTGTTTTCACAGCATAATCTAGACACTGATTTACATAAATGCACAGTTGTAAAAATCACATTTTTAAGAAGAAAACATTTTCAGTGGATATCCTTGCCCCCAAATTCCCCCAGAACTCTGAAAATAGCCTAAACGACACTGACATGGGCAGAAGGTTCGACTGAAAGAGGTGAACCGTGGACCAAGGGTCTGGCACTTTGAGCAAAGAGTAAGCACTGTGGCAAGTCAGTCGTCCCAGGCAGCTGCAGGGCAGCGCGAGCTGCAGGTGGGGTCACCTGCTTAGCTTAGCAGCAGGCCGCAAGATGTTCTGAGGTGGCCAGTGCCGGTGTGGACTGCCTGCCCTATGCAGACCGTGGAATCAGAACATGATAAATAACCCAATAGGTGTGCTTTTAAAACCCGCACAGTAATGCACCAAATGATAATGTGACATTTTAACATGATACGAAGAAGACGGATTATTTTAAAAAGAGGGTCAGGGAGACTTAGGCCAATTGTTTGTTGTTATGACCAAAACAGCCGACAAGAACAACAGAGGAGGAAAACTTATTTGGGGCCTGTGGTTTCAGAGATTCAGTCCACGGCCAGCAATTTCATTTCTCTGGGTCCAAGATAACGCAGCAGCACGGCAGAAGGAGGTGGTAGAGGGGAGCTGCTCAGGCCATCGCAGCCAGGATGCAGAGGGGGGGCCGGGCCAGGGGGACAAGACATGACCCCAAGGGCATCCAGAAACCTGCTTCCTCCAGCCACACCCCCTGCCTACCCTTACCACCCAGTAGAGCAGACCTTTTCGATTGCTAGTCCATCCAATGGATTAATCCAGTGATTAGGCAACAGCTCTCATAAACCAGTCATTTCACCCACTGTGCTGACATAGGAGCTATTGGGGGACACCTCAATCCAAACCAAATCCACACCATGAAAGAGCACTGGTCAAACATTTGTGGGGTGAGGTGGAACTGATTCCTACTCCTCTCTTAACATGACAATATTGGGTAGGCCAACATTCTAGAACCTAAACAGGGGATTTGGCTTTTTTGTCTAGAAAACGGAGGCTCTTTGTAGGCAGGATACAAAACACAACTGATACAGTTGACAAAATAATTTCTAGGTTGTCTTTCTATAAACAGTATGTATATTATGAATATAAGACAAGGCAAGAGACAAAGTAAAAATGTTTGCAAAACACATGTATATAAAGTGTACTCCTACATAAAATGTTTCGAGCTGGGTGTGGTGGTGCATGCCCGGAATCCCAGCAACTTGGGAGGCTAAGGCAGGAAGTTCAAGTCCAGTCTGGGAAACTTAGTGAGACTCTGTCTCAAAATTAAAAAATAAACAGGGCCTGAAATGTAGCTCAGGCATAGAGCATCCCTGGGTTCCATCACCAGTGCCCCCCACGAAACAAATTTTCAAATCTATAGCAAATAAAAATGAGTCGAGACACAAGAGGCACTTGCAGAACTATTACACGGACCATAGGCAACACGTGGAACATGCTCAGCCTCCTTTACATTTAAATCAGTTAAAACCACAGTGAGAGCCCACTTTCCACAGACTGTAGGTCACAACGCGTGGCGGCTGGGGCAGGACAGTCTGGTAAGGTGATTTAACATGGGCAAGCCTCTGGGAGGTCATGCTGGTAAGCCTTAGCAGAACTGGGCCGCGTGGTCACCCTCCCTGTACACAATGAGTGACCGTGGTGACACAAAACACTCACACCTGATTTTAGTGGGAAAACCTCCCTTCTCTTTCCTACAAACTGTGGATTTTTCATAGCGGTCTTTCATCAGGTTGAAACAAATCCCTTTCTATTTATCGTCTCTTGAATATTTTTATTATAAAACAGTGTTGAAATTTCATTGCGTGCTTTTCCTGCATCTATGAAGATGATCACATGAATTTTTTTTGATTCTGTCGAATTTTAATTCTTTCATTCTTTTTAGTTGTGTGCATGGTGCAGGGTGGGGCCTCCAGCCGCCTCTGGCTTTCACCCTCTGCCCGGAGCGAAGCTGGTGGAGCCAGCTGAGTTCTCACGTCCCGGGGCAGCTGGCCCAGCTCGGGTGGGAGGGCCGTGTGAAAGGGGAGCCCCAGCTCACAGCCACACTCACTGGGAATCAGCCTCTGCAGCTTAGAGGGAGAGCGGCCCAGGATGCTGGTGGTGTGGTCTCCCCCAGGTGACCAGTCACAGGAACACTGGCCAGCAGAAGGGGAACAACTTCGCTCTGTGAGCTGGGGTGGGATGGGCAGGGGAGCCTTGTGACCTTTTTCTTGTTCACTGCACCTTGGAGTCACTGCCCCACACTACTCAAGCAATAAATATTGATATGTGTGACTCTCTTCCCACCAGATTGAGCTCCTTAAGGACATGTTCACCTTGGGATCCCACCAGAGCCCCAGATGTAGCAAGTGAAGAAAAATGTTGCAATAAATAATTTGAAATTTCTGCAATTTTCAAGGAATCAATTTGTCCCACCTAGTGTCTTTGATTGCTCTGAAAAGAAGTATTTTATTTCCAGCCGTGGAAATGAGCTCAAGTAGATGAAATGTTTGAAGAGCACGTAAAGAAGGCGCATTCCTCAATGCCACAGGGAACCAACCACAGAAATGGAAAGACGACGGAAGCTGATGGGGAGAGCAGGCCCGTCAGGAGAACGCAGCTGTCCTCGTTCTGAAAATCAACAAGTAATTGATCCAGATCTACTTCAGTGGACCTCACAGCCCAAGTCCATTAAGTTTAGAGCACCACTAATGTCTTTCAAAACAGGAGCAATTACTCATTCAAAATTGCCCCAGAATAAAGCTATTAAGGTCCGTCTTACCAAGTTAGTATGAAGTCTGCTGATCCACATGCATGAAGCCTTGTAACCTTTCAAAAACCGAGAAAAGATAGTCTTGACCCAGAAATAAATACCTTCACAGAGGGATTATAAAAGAGAACATGAGAATTTTTTTTTTTTTGGAAAAAAAATCCTTCCTATGGATTCTTATTGAGTCATAAATATTTTTAAAATCATCTTTTTTGATAAAATTTGAGGAAAAGAACTTGACATTAAATCTTATGGCCTTTCAATCTTATAGGGAATAAATGGAGGAAATATACCTGGAAGATAGCATGCCTGATCAAATCCAGAAAACTAGTACTGGAGCCCAAGGAACCACGAGCATAAATATCCAGTTAGCTGAGACCATTCTCACCTGTGCCCGTGTGATGCTGCTGAGTGATGTTTATTATCTGATATTCCCTCATTACCTGTGGAACACCTACCTAGGGTCAGGCAGAGTGCCAGGTTGGGCGGATAGGTAAGGAATAAGTCAATTCTTTCCTTTTTTTTCTTTTAAACTGAACTCAAGGCTGCTCTACCACCGAGTCACACCCAGACCCTTCTATTTTATTTTTTTATTTTGAGACAGGGTTTCACTAAGTTGCTGAGACTGGCCTCAAACTTGGGATCCTCCTGCCTCAGCCTCCTGAATCACTGTGATTACCGGTGTGTGTCACCACCCCGGCTACAGAAGAAGTGAATTCTTATCTTGGTGGAGCTGATGTTCCAGAAGGGAGATGTAGACAACGAACAAGAGCAAGCAAAGCAGGCCAGGTGTAAGGCTTGTGGACAGGACAGGACGGAGCCAGAGAGAGGACTTGAGATGGGGAATCATCATTTAAATCCAAATTATCGTAACCCAGGAAGACAAATGACCCCTATTGAAGCAAGTGAAGCCTACACTCCCCCCTTGCCTGACACAGTCCATCTGGAGTCTTCCTCCGCCTCTCCTTCCTTCTCCCCTCCCTACGTTTCTGATAACCATTCCCCCCTTCAAGCACTGCCATAATGCAGTGGAGTTTCGCGTAATATATTTATTTATTGTGTTTTCCTAACTTTTCCCAAGTAGGACAGTTAGCTGTGCTTTAAAATGATATCATCAGAGATAAACATTGTGAGGGAATTTGCATAAAAGAGAAATGAACTGTGGGCAAGCAAAGTGGAAGCCTGCCATGACGTCACAGGCTTTGACGAGAATCCATCAGTTCAGCTGAGTTTTCCAGCAAACAGGGGAAGGAAGTGAGTGAGAGACGGGAACAACCGCACAGGGAATGTCCTTGCCAGGTCCAGGTGTCCTGTGACTCCCTGAGCTGGTTGCCCTGGAGGACGGGCACAAAGCAGCCGCATTCTCAAGGACGTCCTGCTTCCACAAGCAGTTTCTTACCCAAGAATCTGGGGGGGAAGTGGAAGCCTAAGCTACTGGGTCACCGTCCACCCAGATGCCACCACATACCCAGGGAAGTGTTACAAATCAAGACTGCAGAGAGGAGAATTCACTGTGAGCCGGTAGCCACAAATATTTTCTTTGAAAGTATAACCTAATTTAAATATCAATTTGCTGAAACTGGGAATACAAGAGGAAAGAAAAGGTCATGCAAGACCCAGTTATCAGGAGAGCAGCACAGAGTGCTGGGGGATGCCAAGGGCGCCTGTCTTGGAGGCAGGGACGAGATCATCCTGGCTTTGCAGAAGCTCCATTTTCAGCAATAGTGGAGGAAAAGACAGGTCAGGTAGGAAATGCTTAGTGTGCAGCCTTTAAGATTCAATATATAGTCGGGTGCGGTGGTGCACACCTGTAATTCCAGCACTTGGAAGGCTGAGGCAGGAGGATCGCGAGTTCAAAGCCAGCCTCAGTAACTTAGTGAGGCCCTAAGCAACTCAGTGAGACCCTGTCTCTAAATAAAATACAAAATAGGGATGAGGATGTGACTCAGTGGTGGAGTGCCCCTGGGTTCAATCCCCAGTACCCCCCCAAAAAAAAGATTCAATATATAGATTTAATTCCTTAAACTTCAGCTTCTCACTGGGGGTGCACTGAGGTGGTTCGAGAGGCGTGCTGACCTCTTGCAGTTGTGTATGATTGCAAATGTATGTGCATACGGGACTCATCTGGGAAAAACAAGGGTCTCTTTCAGAGTTTTCTGACAGGCATCTTAATGCCCTCCTGCCAACAGCCAAACACAACAGAAGGTATGCAAACGTCACCCTCCTGTCACCAGTTAGCCCTGGATGCCCTTTAATCTAAGGAACGTCACTAGGCTGTAATTGAAACCTTAGAGCCAAAGCATGAAGTGTTATCCGCTTCTGGCAGGTATGGGTGTGGTGGTGCACCCCATGATTCAGGAGGCAGGAGGGCTGCGAGCTCGAGGCCAGGCTCAGCAACTTAGTGAGACTATGTCTCAAAATAATTTCAAAAGTGGGCTGGGATGTCGCTTAGTGGTAAAGTGCCCCTGGGTTCAATCCCTGGCACTATAAAAAAAAAAAAAGAATTAAAAATACACACACACACGTTTATATATAAAAATGTGTATATTTTTTATAAATAAAACTGTTCTCCAGTTCTGATAAGCAAAATAACTAAATCAAAATTATTTTAAGAAAATGGGCTTGGAAATCTTAGTTCGGTGATGAACAAAACCAGCCTAGAGTTCTTCATCTTGCCCAAATGAAATCAAACGCAATGATCTCAAAAAATGGCAGACCTTCCCCCCACTCCCACCCCTGCTTCTACTCTACTTATTCTCCTAACTGGTTGATTCAAAGCTCTGTAAAGTCAGTCCCTATTTAGGGATTGTGTGGTAACCCTGCAATGTCACCCACCAGCTTGGACTTTTATTACAATTTACATGAGGTCATTGCCACATCATTCAAAGATTACCAAAATCTCTATCACTAGAATTTAGTTCATCAACTGGAAAAGCTAATGACCATAAGAGAGATGATAAGCCACTTTCAAAGGCTTGGGAAAGTTGATGATAGGAATAAAAGTCAATAAAGTCAATATTAGGCAAACATAAGAAATAAAATGAACTGAAATTACATTAGTATTCAAAAAGTTCAGTTTCTTCCAAACCAAAATCTCTAGGCATATAAAATCTCATGTAAATCAAAACTAATTTACTCCACCAACTGGGTTTGTTTACTTTGGGGTATTTTACAACATTCTTCTCATGTTTCCAATTACAAAAAAAAAGCTAATTATCTTTAAATTAAAGCTTATCTGACAGCTGATTTTGCAGTAAACTCATGAAAACAAATTTGTGTTTTCCCATTGCAGTTCTCTAAGATATGGAAACATCATAATATTGTGGTTAGATATGACCACATGTTCTTGTAGGATATAAAATTCTGTCCTTCTTGACTATATATCACTGTGTAAACTTAATTATAATCTTTAAAAACTCAGGACTTGGAGGAATACATTGTGTGTGCTCAACAAAGTCTACTGGCTCGTTTGAAACTTTGTGGGTTATTCCAGTTTCCACGGAAGTGTGTGGAAACAAGATAAGTGGACGTGTCTGCTAGTTCCTCTGCCGTCTGAGCCTGCTCGGAGGGAGAGGAGTCCTGGCCAGAGGTGGAACGGGAGCTGTGGCTGGGTTTGGGATCCATAGTGCACAGGTCCTGGCATGTCTGTACCCAGCCGGGGGCCCGGCGTGGTTCTGCCCGCCTCACTGCATTGCCTCCTCCAGGCCTTCCTGTGCCGCCTACCCTGCCCGTGTCTGTCCCACACCACCGTGTCCCCGTTCAGGGGCAGCATTCCTGGTCAAGGCCCGTGATAGCTACTCAAGAGCACCTTCCTAGTGAAACCGGCTCCCTCCCACATCTGTTCAGCCTTATTCCATATTTATTTCGTGTGTGATGTGTTTTTTACTTAATCACCATTTAATGGACATCTGTTTGCTAAACCGCCGTGGCTGAGTCTCTCTAGTTTCTATGTGGCGTTGTCTAGGAGCATTTGAGCTGCACAGAGTGCTGAGCCTCACGTGCCCCTGAACCACGCCCCCAGTTTCCAGGGTTCCTCCCGGCCGGTCCTCCTCCCACTTACCCCCTTTCCCCACCCCAGCGATCTCTCTTCTGCTCTCTTGACATCTCTCCTTTTTTTCCTTCCTTTTCTTTCTTCTCCAGCTTCCATATGAGAGAAAGCATGTGCTTTTCATCTTTCGGTCTGGCTTGATGTTCTCCAAATCCTTCCATTTTCCTGCAAGTGGACTGGAGGACTCATTAAATATTTCTTCTTTTAAAGAAAATATATTTTGGGTTAAAGTATTTTCTAAAACATTTTCAAAACCGTTTAATGGCCCTGCGACCACACAGCCCTGTGCGTGCGTTAGCGCTGCCTGTGTTTCCCACGCCCTCTGTAGGTGAGGCCTTACCGCTCTGGCTGTTTAAACTTGGGCTCTCCGAGCCCCTCGTTTTCCAAGTGTGCAGTCTACCTTCACACTACCAGCCTCAGAGGGCTCATGCCATTCCCGCTTCTCGAAAGTTCCTCTTCTCTTTCTTTTCATATTTGGTCCCATCTCCCAAGGTTCACATAAAATGTTCCCTCTGCCCTGCATCCTTGTTGAAGTCGGGTTTCCCTGCCAACCCCAGATGCTGCGAACCGGGCACTGCAAAGCATTGAATTATCTTTCGCTGCCTCTCTTCCCCTGGTCCCAGCTCATCTGGGCCCTGCCCTACAACAGGCAAACAAATGTACTGAAAAGGGTAGATCTGAATTCCCATCTTCCTCTTTCTATTCCTAGCAGAGTTTTACAGACAGTAGGCACACCGGTGTTTGTTAGCTGGTGTAAGCCATCAACAATGCAGCGAATGAGCACCTGGGTTATTTCAGGACACCGCTGGAGGGAGTTTTAGGTCACCGATCTTATGAGAGCACAGCAACTGATCAACCAGCAAAATGACAATATATACTGTGCTACCTACAGGCATTTTAAAAATCAGCAAATTAAGAAATAATCAGTTTATTGAAATGAAGAATTTGTCAGTTTTAGATAACGAGATAATATGTTTAGTAAATTTAGTCTAATTGTTAATAGAAGGAAAATTCCAGATCGGCAGAAAGTGTGGTAAAATATGAACCTCAAAAACTTGGCCAGACCACCTGCGTCATAAATAAATGGGTTTTCTTGGCTCGCTCACTAGTTCCTTGGCGCTCTGGTGTTGCTCAACCTTGAGGTTTTGCAGGAATATAAGAAGCTAGTTTTTGTTAGAAAGTCAGATTTCTAAGGCCAGTAAGGATTATGTTGGCTGGTCTCTGTGGAAACCAGTGCAGGTGATGGGAATCAGCCCTGCTGATGTGAATTTCTGGCTGGACCTTACTGAATTCCCTCCCACTCTACAATTTCATGCTTACTGTTTGCAATTTGTAAAACTAATCGTCATTGGTTTCCATTCCTACCATCTGCCTTTGTAGCCCCAGAAGGCTCCAGTGTTCATCCTGTGTCCTCTAGGTAAGAAGCCCAGGCCAAGGCCTTGTCCTGGGTAAGAAGCTGCCAGAATCTCCTTCCTTCCCACCTATCTTTTTTTTTTTTTTGGAACCAGGGATTGAACTCAGGGACACTCGGCCACTGAGCCACATCCCCAGCCCTATTTTTTGTATTTTATTTAGAGACCGGGTCTCACTGAGTTGCTAAGGGCCTCGCTAAGTTGCTGAGGCTGGCTTTGAACTCGCAATCCTCCTGACTCAGCCTCCTGAGTCCCTTGGATTACAGGCATGTGCCACCACGCCCGGCCCACCTATCTTGATGGATTGTAAGATGCAATTTAATCAGAACATCTGGGTGAAATGGTATCACTTACCTTTTACATTTTAGTTATGATTAGTCATACTCGATCAGTGTTAGTCTAAAGGTAGAAAGTGGCCTTCCGTGGAAGCTCTTCTTCCCTCTCCGAGTGCACCTGGTCCACAGGCTCTGTGCGCCTGGCCAACACCAATAACCAAAATGCCCATGGATTCTTATTTTGCTCTATTATTTATACTGATCACAGCATCCTATAGGATTTTCCATGTCTCTCTTTTTTACCATTAACTTGTCCTGAAGTTCCCATTATACACAAAGGTCACCTCATTCTTTATTTTTCCCTTTCCTATTAACTCTTTTGAAGCTAGGAACTACAGACTGCATTCATAAGTTAAGGTCACTTACATATATATTATATAATGTATTGATATATGTTTGCATGTATGCCCATTTATGTTTACACACACACACACACACACACACACGTGCATCCACGCAGCATCTGAGAGGCACAGAGCAGCAATGGAGCGATGCCCACCGGCTCTTAGGGATTGATGACGTTACCAATAAACGGAGAGTCATTGTACATCACTCTTAATAGTTTTATTCGCCACCTAGAACTTTAAAAAATGTTTCCGATTTTGTACTGTCTTGACTTTCTTCAACGTTTTACAGCACACACGTCTCCAAAACTAACTTCGCACTGCCTGTGTTTGAGACCAAAAGAAAAAAAGGAGTCGCCCTGCGCACGTTCTTCTGTCCCGCGCGTTTTCCGTGGACGTGGGACCCCTCGGTGCTAAGGCGCAGGGCAGCGGCCCCCTGCGTCCCATCTCTGCGGCACGTCCAGTAGGACTACCTGTGCCCGTCGGAGGACAGGAGAGTGAGTGAAGGCCGGTGCTGGGGACCCCCAGTGTTTGCCCCCGGCACAGAGCTGGAACCCCAAGAGACCTCCGCACCAGGATCCGCTGGAGGAGGCCGGGTGCGCATGCGGAGTCGGCCCTCCACGTGCTTGTGGGTCTACGCGATGGCCACTACCCTCTCTGCCTGGTCTCGGCACTCCTTACTCTTGCCAGTCTAGCGAGTGTGGGATTGCACGTCATTTCATTTCCTTTTCCATTATCCATGCAAAGGTAGGAATTTTTTGCCAGGTGTGCTGTCCACAGGTGACTTCGTCCCCTTGAAAGCTCGGCTCCTGAGCCATAACCACAGGAAAGGGCTGTGCTCGTGCGCACGGTGCGCAGACCAGGCCTGTCTAGGTGCAGCCCCGGGAAAATCGGTTCCTGCAGAAGCGCCCACCTCCGCTCGCGGAATGTTCTCCTCCTCCAGGGACAACCATTGTTCTGACCTGTGTGAACAGTTTCTTCTTCCCGTGTGTTACTCTGTCCTACACGTGCGCACACACACACAATTTCTAATTGATAGAGCATAACTGTATCCACATATGAATGTTATAAAAATAAAACATCCTATAGCCAGGTGCAGCTACACACGCCGTAATCCCAGAAACCGGGAAGGCTGAAGAAGAAGGATCCCAAGTTAGAGGCCAGACTCAGCAACTTAGTGAGACAGTCTCAAAATCAAAAATAAAAAGGGCTGGGCTGTAGCTCAGCAGGAAGGTGCCCCTGGGTTCAATCCCCAGGACTAGAATGAACGAATGAACGAACGGACGCCTTCCGTGAACGTGAGAAATAATCACAATGACAGAATGCTGTCCTCTTGCTCGTCACGTCACATGCTGGCAAGAAGCGTGGCGTCTGGCAGGCACCCTCGGCTGGGTCCTGGCCACTGTCGACAGGAGTTCAGAGTAAACCCAGCACACTCATCTCTCCGTTACACTCCTTCTGACACTGGCCACCTCTGGCCCCAGCCGTGACCGTGCATGTCCTGGGGCAGAGGCAGAGGGCATTCCGGGCTGCCTGGGGAGCCCGCGCCTTCTGCCTAAAGCCAGCTGCGCGGCTGGCCGCGTGGAAACCGCAGGTCCACCAGCAGGCTGTGGCCGCTCCCGCCGGCCTTTACCACTTCTAGGACAGGTAGAGGTGTACCTAGTGATCTAGACTGTAGTTTCCATTTTTAGTTCACTTTTTGTCACTACTTCATGTTTTTGTCATTTATTTTCACCTTTTGTGAAATGTCTTTATGTTGAGTTATTTGCCTGTATTTCATTCCCTCAGTACTAGGGATTGAACGCAGGGGTGTTACCACTGAGCAATTTCCTTTTTCTTTATTTTTAGTTTTGAGATAGGGCCTCACTAGGTTGCTCAGGCTGGCCTTGAATTTGCCATCCTCCTGGCTTAGCCTCCAGAGTCGCTGGGATCACAGGATCACACCACCACACCCTGGGAGTTCTATTTCTTCCAAGGAGTTGAGGAATCCTTCTTGTCCTCTGGCCGGAGTCCTTTGTCAATAGACAGGATGTGAACATCTCTCCCTCTCAGGGCTTCTCCACTTACTTTCATATGAGCTCTTGATAAATAGCTTCTTTTTAATTTTAATTGTCCATCATTTTCTTCATATTTAGCTTTAGCTCTGTGCTTCACTTTTGAAAATCTTTCCTCATCTGGAGGTTATAAGATACTTGTCCTGTGCCAGCCCATGAAACTGCTTCTCACCTTCCATCTGGAGTCGTCGTTGTTCACAGTCTGATAGCAGCATCGCATCCCACTCTCGCCCCAGGGTGCCCATCTCAGCCCCAGGATGCCACATGTGACTTGCCACGGACGCCTGATGTACATTGGATTTCCACAATTTTGTGAGTTTGGGGTCTTTCTTTCCTATTGCAGTGGTTTGTCTGTCTCTTGACTGTGTTGCATTTTATTGCTTAATTAAAAAAAAAAAAGCCATGACACTTACTGATGTAAATTCTCCCACTTAATTTTTAAAATGTTTTTAGATGTCGATGGACCTTTATTCTCTTATTTATATGCAGTGTTGAGAATCAAGCCCAGTGCCTCACACATGCTAGGCAAGCGCTCCACCCCTGAGCCACACCCCCTACCCGGGCTCCCCACTTAATTTTTTTTTACAATGGTTATGACTATCTTTGGTCTTTTTACTTCCACAAATTAATTGATAGTTTTGAATATTCAGTCATCCGTGGATGACTGACATATCTACTTCTTTATTAGGTTTACTTTCCTCTAATGATTTTAATGAAATCTTTTATAAAATTCCACATAAAAATTCTCATATTTTATCATATTTCTGGATTCTCTCTTCTAAACTTTATTCTTTTTATAATTAAACATTTACTGATGTTCAGAAAAGCAGTTGACATTTTTGCATATTGATGGTTTCTAAAGCAAACCCTTTAACTTATTCCATAGCAACAAATGATTTTTAGTAGATTACACTGATTTTTTTGTTGAGTATCATTATCTGCAAAAAGTGAGTTTTTTCTTTCTTTATAAATAATTCTACTGTTTACTTATACTATCGTATGGATTCAAATGATAAGATACATGTTAAATATTATAAATATGTTCCTGAATGTATGTTCTTAATTTTAAAATGAATGATTTTTAATGTTTCACCATCAAATTTGAGGTTGCTCTAAGCTTGAATAGGTGCCACAAATAAGATTTTTAAAATTAGTTTTTAGTCCTAGTTTCCCACGTGTTTAACATGAATTAATTTTAAATGTTCGATCATTTGTGTTGAGATGACCAATGACATAATCACATTGCTTTTCTTCTCCATCTGGTAATGAAGTGATGCTCAACTACGGTTTTTCCTAGAATACATTTAATATATAAGACCTTAGACAAGAGATCTATTTTTTTTATTTCTACATACCGCATTTTGATTCACTGTACACAAATGGGGTACAACTTTTCATTTCTATGGTTGTACATGATGTAGATTCACACCATTTGTGTAATCATGCGTGTACATAGGGTAATGTCTGTCCCAGTCTACTATCTTTCCTTGTCTCACCCCTCCCTCCCCATTTCCCTCTTCACAATCCAAAGTTCCTCCATTCTTCTCTTACCTGCCCACCACCCCTGTTATGTATCATCATCCACTTATCAGAGAAATCATTTGGCCTTTGGTTTTTTGGGCTTCGCTTATTTCACTTAGCATGATATTCTCCAACTCCATCCATTTACCAACAAATGCCATAATTTTATTCTTTATGGCTGAGTAATATTCCATTGTGCACATATACCACAGTTTTTTTTATCCATTCATCTGTTGAAGGGCACCTAGGTTGGTTGCACAATGTAAGTATTGTAAATTGAGCAGCTGTGAACATTGATGTGACGGCTTTAATGTGGTATGCTGATTTTAAATCCTTTGGAAAGAAATCTATTTTAATGTTAATACATAGTGCTATAAAATCAATTTCAGAGAATAGGAGTATGTAAGAAAGAAGTAGGAGAATTACAGGACAAAACGTTACATGCACCTGCCACTCACTCACACAGAGGTGCTGCCAGATCACTGTCTCCAGAAGTTGTTCTACATTGTTCCACCAATGTTTTTTTTTATTTTTTTTTTAGGGTCTCAGATACACACATTTATTTTCTCCGAGTCCAGTTCTCACAAAGAGCCAAAGTGCCAGCATGTCTGGTGCTTGGTGAGGCCTCCTTCCTGGTCTGCAGACCATCGCCTTCTGGCTGTGTCCTCACATGGTGGAGCGACCTCTCTGGTGTCTCTTTCTCCTCTCACAAGGACACCAGTCCTAGGAGATCAGTCCCGCTTCACTTTATGAACCTCATGTAACCTTAACACTCCTCACAGACCCTTTCCTCACATATAGTCACAGGAGGGGTTGGGGCTCCTATATATAGATTTTTTTGGGGGTGGGAGGACACAAATCAATCCATAGTAATAAGAATAATAGATACCAGAGAGGATGCAGGTAGATATTTAACAATCTGCTCTGCTATTAAAAATTAAAGTCCAATTTGGGCTGGGGCTGTGGCTCAGTGGCAGAACTTGCCTAGCACGTGTGAGGCACTGGATTCAATCCTTAGCACCACATAAAAATAAACAAAATAAAGGCACCTTGCGACTCTTCAACTACTTAAAAAAAATTAAAGGCCAAATTTGTATGTTTTTCCTCCCATGTTTTTATTCCTAGAATGTGTACAACTTACATGACCTTAGAGAAGAGATCTCCCCACTTGCGAACTTTATATTTCCAATGCTGGGGTACAGTACTAACCCAGCACAACACAATAAATTATCTGCTTGTGGTATTTCAGATCCGAGGGAGGAAGTTCAAATTTGGATCACACAAGGGTGTGAGCGCTATCTTGTGACTCCACTTTCCAAGAAGAGGGATTGTAGTCTTTGGCCTCAACTGTGACCAATATACATAAGTTTCCTATGCTTACAGGGTCTCCCTACTCCCCACCAAAACTAGTAGAAGTTTAGTTAGGGTGTGGCCCTTCGGATGCCTTTGATGAGGAGTTAGAGTGTGTCCCCACATGCCTGAGCCTGGGCTGCTCTTCTGCCTCACATGGCTCTCAACTCTGCAGCTCCAGGTCACTCGCCAGGGCGAGTTCTTCCGTCCACTATCAGTGCCCCACTCGCGTCCTTCTGGATTTGTGTATTAGCTCCACTTTAGGCTTCTAAGGGGTTTCAATGCTTTATCACAAATTGAGCCCTGTATCTGAGATACTTTAGTATTAATCGATCACATTTGGTGGAAGAGTGTTCCTCGCCCTGGGGCACCATATTGAGGGAATGAAGATTGCCGCTTATGTGGCCATGGAATCAGTGGTGTTCAATCATGTGCAGGCATCACCACCTGTGTGGTCACGTGGGTTTTGCTTGCGATGTTGATAAACAGTGCTATACAGGTCAGTTCGCAGGAGTCTGTGAGTAAGAAGCGGGGGGACTGCAGGACAGAGAGTTGCACCCATTTGTCATTGTGATAGATACTGACAAATATTCTCCTCAGAAATCGCATTACATGTTCCCACCAGCGACGCGTGGACCGCTGCTTCCCTTCACCTCAGCAAGGAAACTTTATCACGCTTTTGATGTTTGTCAGTCTTACAGGAATAAAAATGGCGGGTCAGGTTTGGTTTGATTGACATTCTCCTTCCCTCGATGAAGATGAAGAATTTAAACGTGTCTAACGACCACGTGGAGCTCCTGTTCTATGGATTTCATGTTCCTCCTTGTGTTCATATGCTCTGCTGGCTTCCTGATGGATTGTTGATCGTTTTCATATTGATTTGCGATACAAGTTCCCCACATTACTTTTCTGCGTTCAGTTCTGATTTCGCTTATTTTTTGTCATGGGGAGCTGTTTCAGTAGAACGGAGGTTTGCTTCTGGGTTGTGCGTCCTCCCGCACCATCTCCACACGGGTCGCTGTCTCGGCACTCTGACCATTACCGACTTTCAGGTCAGCGGTACCTTTTTCCCTCCCTTTAACTTATGGTACAGATGTGCAGGACACCTTTGTCACTTTGCTCCTCTTCCGTGTCTCTCTCGCGCCCACTGTGAGTGACCTCACCTGCTCCACTTCTCGGAGGCTTGACCACCCACAGAATCCCTGGAGCCGTTGGGAGTCCTTCCCGTGGCACGATCTGTCTGAGCGAGAAGAATGACACTTTCCTCACAGGTCGGAGTATTGTTAATAAACAGCCCACAGGCTCACAGAGTCTGCTTCAGAAACTTCTGGTTGTGGTGACCCCTCCCAGTTCAGCATGATGGGATGGACAACCAGCCAGTTCATCAGAAGAGTGAAAGGGACATTTTTAAAAAAGATACATCCTTCATTCTCATAAACCGAAGACACACGCGAGTGTGCAGCCCTTGAGCAGCGTCTGGCTCTCTGCCGGGGACTCTCACGGGAACCAGCACGCGTCCTTAGACAACTCCAGTACTGCCCTGCTTGGTCCATTTCAAAACTAAGCAGAAACTGTGTGTAAGAGACACAGAGACAGAGAGACAGAGACAGAGACAGAGAGACAGAGACAGACAGAGACAGAGAGACAGAGACAGAGACAGAGAGACAGAGACAGAGAGACAGAGAGACAGAGACAGAGAGAGACAGAGAGAGACAGAGAGACAGAGACAGAGAGACAGAGACAGAGGCAGAGAGACAGAGACAGAGAGACAGAGACAGAGACAGAGAGAAGGACTTTGGATGCAGAAGTCTTCCAGAAATTTCAACCGGATTCCCATTGGTTATTGCTCCCCACTCGACAGCACCCATTTGATGCGAGTGTTGGAAAGCAATCCACCCGCGTTACGCCGCAGATTGTGGGGGCTTCGGCCAGCATGTGATGCAGACAGAAGGAAGGGCCCTGGTTACTTCCGTGACTTGGTGAAGTGGGACAATGGAGCTCCCTTCAGGCTGCCATGGAAAGTGGGCTCCTTCAGCAAGTGGATTAGGTGGAGTTGATCAAGACCGTTCACATTGTTCCAGCCATTTCTACCTTTCTTAGGCGTGACGGACGTATTTTCAAATCGTTTAGTTTCCTGATTTTTAGTTTTAGTTTTTTTTTTTTTAGGCAGCTTATAATAGAGTAGAACTTAGATGTTGTCCTATTCTAGAAAGTAGATTTAAAACAACGTTGGTCCCCCAAATCTGGGAAAATGACAAAAACTTTTCCGCCTCTGAGTCTGGCATCACGTGGTGTGGGCTGACCTCCAGCCATGGACAGTCTGCAGGAGGCAGCGCCGGGGCTCGGCTCCCTTGATTAGAAACATTGCCACTTGGCTGGGGCTCCTTGGGAACACTGAGACACCATCCCCTCAGGACAAGGGCAAGCCACCGGCTCCCCTGGAGAGAATACAGCAGAGAAGAAGGGCCACCTGGCACTGTGAATGTCATCAGCTAATCCCCACCCTCAGCTCGGAGTTTGCTGAGTGCTTGTCCTGCACCCTGAGTGCCTGCCCTGCACCTGGTGGCCCCCGCCTGGGCTTGGTCTGCTTCACTGGGAAGGAGCAGCAAGGACAGCGAGAGTGTGACAATTGCTCACGGTCACCAGGCGGGAAAGCTCAGCATCATGTCCTTTCCTGAGACTGGACAGGCGTGTGGGAGAACGGGAGGAAGGACGGCCCTGCCAACATCTCCCCTTCAGTAGAGACGCCATCGCCAGTGTGCACTGTATTGGTGACAATCTGCTTTAAAGGGGCAAAAATCAGCTTGAGTTCCCTTAAAATCCAAAAGGGACTTAACAAAGGATTTGTGCTCCCCTCACAGACCGTGAGACAAAGGGTCGGACTGTGTGGTGTCTGGGATCGGCCCTGTCCTTGCTCCTAAAACCTCGTTAGCCTAACAGCTGCAGTCCAGCCTGACAGTCATCAGTGAACTCCACTTGGTGACCCCTGGAGAGAGCACCCACCCGACACTCAGAGGAACATAGACACTGGCAGACATCTAGGACTGACGTTCAGGTCCTAGATGAGTTGGTCTGCCGGGTGTTAAGTGACCGTAGCATCGCGGTGGGCTTGCAAGTGACTGAATGGCGTGTCTCTACTCTCTCATTGTCCCCTTGAACAAATTCATATCACATGTCTAACACAGAAAATCTGAATGGAAAAAGATGTGGGCCAGAGGGGACCCTGTCCATTGCCGGTGAGCCACATCCGAAATAGTCTTGAAAGAGAGGTCGGGGAGACGCCAAGTGCCAAGCTGTGTTTATTTTGCAAGAAAGCGAAGGGGCTGGAAGGAGATAATAAGGGAATTAATAGAAGAACCACACCTGAGAGTGCCTCAAATATTTGGAAAGAACCGCTCTGCAAGGAGGCCCCACGGTCGCGCACACACGTTAGGGTTTTGATGCCAGGTTCACTACCATGTTCTTCACTCTCTTGGAGCTGAATTTCTTTTTACAAGTCAAGTGGATCTTTTGTGCGTGACTGGCCCAGGAGAGGGCAGAACACCAACACCAAGAAGTCTCACTCGACCTTTTAAAGAAATAATGCCTATGTCATGACCAAGTCCTTACAAAGGAAAGGGCGATTCATCCCCAAAATATGCAGTGCTGTTTTCCCTCAGGTTTCCATTGCCACGTGTGACCATCTTCAAGTGCAAGGGCTCCTTCCAGAATGAATGATGGCCGTGGGAGCTGGCTGCCCGGTTACTCTTCCTGAAAGAAGCCTGCATCTATCCTCCAGTTAGAGCTTCCCCTTGGGAATGGATCCCTTTTAGAATCAACATTTGCTAGTACTTATAAGGGAACTGAATAAAAAGCAAAGCAGTGTGGAAATGAGCTACACTTTTAATTCAGTAAAGAAATGAATCCCAGGCTAGTTTGTCTGAAGGATAAAAAAAATGATAATACAAGTATAAAAAATCTATATACTCCTCTGAAATTAGACGCCTAGAGAAAAGCAAACTTATTTACACACTATTGTTTAATGAGTGTTTATATTTTTCAAACTTTAAAAGGTAAATTCTCACTATGTTAAATTTTTGTAAGTAGCAAATGGTTTTATATATGTGGGGTAGAAGAGAGCATGAACCCAAGAGAGCTGGGCAAGTAACTATAACCCATTATATTTTAGGTGTTCTACTAAGATTCACCAAGAATTCATCATAATCTAATCTGCCCTTTTGCCATCTGGTTTAAATAGTGTTTGAGGCCAAACCCTAAAGTACAAAATGTCAGGTTGATATTTAAAATGAGTTCAAGGTTTTAAAAGTTTCCCAAAAGTGCATTTGCCTTTATTTTTCTTGTTCTCTGTCTGATGAGTTGATATTAGAATGGCCTGTCATTATTAAGGAAAAGGTTCAAAAATTACAGACATGTGTAAACTAACACAAAACTAATCTCTGAAATTAATGTAACCCACGGACTAGTTTCCAGGATATTTGTTTTTCTGAAGTTCTTCTCTATGCCTCTGCCAAATGGCATCTAATAGCCCTGAACAAATTAAAAATTCTGGGATATATTAAGATGAATGATTTTCAAAAACAAAAGAAAAATTTGTAGGAACAAAATACCATTCTCCTAAACACCAAAGATATTAAAATGTGTTTATATATTTAATCAGGTCAGTGAAAAGCTTTAAGCAACCAAAATGAACTTTTCCAAAGTTTAGATAAAAATAAGATACTCATTATATACAGGGAATCATGATTTCTTCCTCTATTACTTTATATTAGACTAATTTTTAAAATCTCGTGTCCACATGATCCCACTCTTAAAAACAAACATTTCTAATCAGAAATGAGAATTTTTTAAATAAACAGGATTAACTTGGAACTTGAGGTCAGAAAATAAGTCTCAGTTCAGCTCTTCTCCACCTCTGGGTGTGGCTCAGAGTCACAGGAAAAGTACAGCTAACTCAAAACCCTTGATTTTGTGGCCCATTTAGTTGGGTTTTGGAGACTTATTTAAAGGCCAGAATCCTTTCCTTGTCTTTTCATGTTGTTGGATAACCCCAGCCACAGGTGGGGCCCGGTCACCTGTGAGGGCTCTCTGAACACTCTCAACTCTGAAAAACAAAGGGAGCTAGCCACCTTCCGGAAGTCTGGCAGCCTGTGGATGGAGCAAACGTCGAATGTCAGCCTGTATGCTCATTCCTGCAGCTGGGAGCTGGAGGGTCCCTGGCCCGCCTCTGTGCAATTTAAACATGTCACCTGAACTGAAGCCTTCCCCCACCCATCAGCTAGCAAACAATTTTCCAAATTTCAGTCTTGAAGGAATTTTAGAGGCAGTCTAGTTCCCTCCTTCAAATCGTAAACAGAAGCTTATGCCCTGGCAGAGTGCACAGCCCTTTCTAGGGTTTGAATGAAGACTTCTTCACACTAAAATCAATACACTAAGGCGGAGTCACTTGCTCGGTACTGAAGGCTTCAAGGGCTCTCACTGTGAGCACCGTGGGCAGGACCACCATTCAGGCCAAGGGGAAGCAGACATGGTCAGCCACTCCCTGAGACGTCTGGCTACCCACAGGCCCCACCCGTGCTGGGCCCCATTCCCTGAGTCTGAGACATGCCGTGTCTCCTGCAGAACCTAGGGCTGCGTGTGTGCAGGGAGCAGACCGGGGGGAAGGCCATGCTCAGCGACCATAGGGCTGCGTGTGTGCAGGGAGCAGACCGGGGGGAAGGCCATGCTCAGCGACCGGCATCGGGAGCTATACACAAATGCCGTCCAACAGAACTAAAATCTGAGTCACGAATCAGGAGCTCCTGCTAGCCTCATGGAAAAGAGACTGATGACGATCTGTTTTATAATGTCCTATTCTCTATTCACCCCAATACATTCAAAATTTATTTCCTTTATTTCAGCATTATTTATTATAAAATTATGAATGAAATACTTTACCTTTTTTACCACGCTGTTTTCTTAATCCGGTTTGCATTTGACACTTAGAAATTGAGCATTGTACTCATTGCTGTTCAGATGGGTGACACATTGAGTGTCAGGTACCCCTATAGATGGCGTCTAGCAGATTGGACAGTGCAGCTGAGTGACACTCCCCTCCACCTATCTCCACAGGCTCTAAGTAAAAAGAAATGGTTCAATAATCATGACATTCAAGGATGGTTTAGCTTGAGGAGTGTGAATAAGCTGAGGGCCAGTTATTACGTTAAGTCACCAGGGCACAGCGGTCAGCGTCTGCTTATCATTGCCCATCCTCAGGCTGGTCACTTAGCCTCCCTGAGTTTCAGTTTCCTCATCTGTAAGATAGCAGAAACGGAGGGTCACCTCCCTCAGGGGGGATACTGGGGAATGAACTTGACAAACTGTGTTATGTGCATGTATGAATGGGTCACAATGAATCCCACTCCCATGCATAATTAATGCACCAATAAAAACAGCATATCATGTGTATCATAGGGGTCGTTGGGGGATCAATGTGCCTAACCCTCAGGGAGCAGTGCTGGGGTTCAAGTGCTGTGCAGGCGATGGCCTCATCGTGGTCATTATTACCACTACCTCTGCAGAAGAGTGACCCTTGAGGCATGTCCTTGGCCCACCCGCATACCCCATGGCCTCTTAGGAATGCAGAGCTACTGAATGAAAACCTCCATTTTACAAGATTCCAAGATTATTATACACACATGAAAGTGGGAAGCAGGGGTCTGCAGATCAAGGAAAGACACTATAAAATGGCAGATGGAGGGCTGGGGTCGAGGCTCAGTGGTAGGGCGCCTGCGTGGCCTGTGTGAGGCACTGGGTTCCATCCTCAGCACCACATTAAAAAATGGATAAATAAAATAAAGGTTTTGTGCCCATCGACAACTAATATATATATATATTATATATATATATATATATGGTGGGGCATCTGGGAATTACAATTGATCCATGATTTGCAAGGACAAAAACAGGAAAATATGATTAGGCAAGTGAACAAAATATAAAAATAATAAAACATAGGATCAACAAAACATAAAAGGGATGTTCAATAGAGACCAAGCTCAATTGTAGTGAGTCATCGCCGGGAAGACTAATTCACGGTGGCAGAAGAAAGAAAACACAGAAAGAGATGCCTCGGTCCGCGTCTTTCTGTGTTAGAAGCTCCTCCCTGCAGAGCACCTGCTTCGAGCCCCTGGGCTCCGTGAGGAAGTCGAACTCTCCCCACTTGACAAAGGGAGAGACGGCGGCCTGGAGGGGCACGGCTTTCCTTTGTCACAGAGAATTAAGGGCAGAGCTGAGACCACACAGCAACAGCCGCTCGCCATCCTCCCAGTCAGGGCCACGTGCCACCTGAGTGCGGGGTAACGGCGCCAGCAGGAGCGATGACCGCGGCAGCTGCATTGGTAACTGTGTCGTGCACCCAGGGCGGGAGGTGCTCACCCGCTGGTCACCTTGCCCCGCAGAGCAGACGTGAATGTTGTTCCTATTTTACAAACAAAGACGCTGTTACACAGGTGGGTTCAGTTACGCTGCGTCCCAGAGGGAGGAAGTCGGGGAGTCCAGAATCCAGGCACGCCACCCGCCTGGCCTGCTAGCTGGGGCAGAAGGACGCTTGGTGGACCTCAGAAGGCCTAGTTGACCAAGAGGACTTGAATAAGGACTTCCAGACAGCGACTCTAGAAATACTTTATTCTGGGGATTTTAATCCAAAAATATTTTTCATGCGTGACTGTTTCAGAAAACGTTCACTGTGAAAGAGTAGCTGGTGCATTGACATTAAAGGTAAAACTTTGCCAGGAATTGAAGAAAAGGGAATGAATCTTTGAAAAGTATTACAGATTTGACTGAAGAATCTCGTCTATCTCAAATGTAATAATAATATTTTAGTCCCCATCCCCAAGAGCTAATGGGGAAGGGTAATGAGGAAAGTAGCTTTGCCAACTTGCGGGTTTTCAATGTTTTTGATATAATCAGTCCCTTTCAGCAATGTCGGATAAATGACTAAGTCTAGACCTCTGTGCAGTCAGTAGACATCGTCATTCCCTGTCCCAGCACTGAGGCTGGTGGCCGGCAGGGTGACCAGACAGAGAAGGCCGTGTTTAGGGCATACCTGTCAGCGGCAGGGGTTCATCTCTCCTCTCATCACACAGCCGACCCTGATGCCCAAGTGTGACCAGGTCCTGAATGCTGGTCCCCTAACGAGCCCTCTCAGTTTCTGCCTCTTCAGGAACTCCTCTGGGCTTCTCCTGAGGCACCTGAGACCACGGGGCTTGTCCCTCACACTCCCCAGTGGACGCCCCCCACAGACTCTTCCCGACGGACTCTTTCCCCTGCTCCCAGGGACACTGCTCTTGGAATTCCAGCAAGACGCCTCAAGGATCTCAGGGACCCACGCCACTTCAGTCCTGGGTGCACAGACTGCCCCCCGCCCCCGAGCTCTGCCTCCCCCTCCCCCCCCCGTGCCACTCCCAGGACTCTGACTGCCTGCTGGGTGAGCGGCTCGCAGACACAGGAAGTCCCTGGCTCTGCCTCCCTGCAGCGCCCACCGTGTGGGAACCTGCGAGAACTGCAGGCCCTCAGCCCTGCGCCCTCGGGGGGGCGGACGCTGAGCCAATAGACGGTCCCAACACCCACACTCCAGGAGTCACCGGAGAGAGAGGGCCACCCAGGCCCGTTGAGCTCTTCTCACCTTAGTTCATGATCTTGCTCTCACTCTGGTACCTCTCCCTTTTGATTTAGTTCCTGTGCCTTAGCAATTACTAAATTATCCTCTAATGCAAAGTCTTTTGTTCTCAGCCTTGTGACGTTTTCAGAGAAAGTGACACTTGAGTCTTGAACCCCAAGGACCCGCAGAAGGTCTCCAGATATCTTCACCCTCTTTCTCTTACAGCAAATATTCAATCATATTGAGTTTTAAACCTAGAGGTTTAAATATAAATTAAGGGAAAAGGTTTTTACTTTTCAATATCTACTGAATGGACAGGTGACCATGTGAGACAGGAAGTCTGACCATGTGCAAAAGAAAACGCCAAACACCAATACTTCACTCAGCTCATTGAGAATCCCAGGAATAAAATGCAAGAAATCAGTGAACACTCCAGCATCCTAGCCTCCTGCTTCGCAGGGACGTGGAAAGCAGTGGCAGATGTTCTCCAGTGGAGCCACCATCTCCATCAGCCTCGGAGATGACTGCGGCTCTCCCACATCCTGGACGAGAAAGGCGAGGCTTGGAAGTGATGCTTGGGCTTTTGTGAAAGGAAGTCTCTCAAATGAGGACAATAATGGGAAGCATCTTGGTGTCGGCCTGACTTAGAGGTACCGTGGCATTTCTGCACTCCCAAGTGAATATGGAAAGAAGTGAGCTGTCCGCACATCGACCAAGACTGAGTGATAATTGTTTCAAAGTGGCAATCGATCCAGCTGCTCATGTGTGTCCAGGGTCACATGCTGCCAAAGGCCAACACGACAGAAGATGGATTCCAAATCCTAATGAGAGGGAAAAAAGTTGTATAAGCTCCACAGGAAAAAAAAAAAAAAAAAGATTTTCTTGATATGGGATGTTTGGCAGCCTCCTCAGGCAAAACCGCTTCTCTTTCAATCCCTCCCACTACATGTACATAAATGCCTGAGCAAATGTCCTTCACCCAGGCAAAGAGTGGCCATGGGAGGTATAAATGGCACAGTTCACTAAATCCAGAGACCTTGCAAGACACATGGCCTGTTACTTTGGTTCAATTCTCTAGTGGAAAATATCATACATACATTCTGGAAGAAATAAAGTTACTCACGTCTTACATTCTTACAGTGAACATGTGCAAGATAGGTACGATGTTGGGTTGTCCCAAAGTGAAAATACTGAGTTACTGTGTGCGGACAGAGAGGTCAGTGTCACAGGATCGCAGAAGAACCCACCAGCCCAAATGAAACACGTCCCGGGTTAGTGGTGCCACTTGTGTACAGAGCATTGCTGCTCAAAGCGTCGACTATCTGCACCAGCCACACTGCCTCGGAGGGCATGGGAAATGAAGAATGTCTGGCCCCAGCCCGGGGCTACTAAAGGGGAGTCCACCCCCAGGTGAGGCAAAGGCATATTTGCCTTCTTGCACCAACCTGATGCTGCTGTCGGAAGTTGTATCCTCTCCACAGGGTGTTTGGGTGGTCGTTTAACAAAACTGTTCAATGTCATCAATACAGCAATACTTTCTGAAGTTCATTTTCCAAGTTTTATGTAAAAATTCAGTTAATATTTTTAAATTGTAGAATTTTCCATTATAAAGAATGACCGAAGGGCTGGGAATATAGCTCAGAGGTAGAGCACTTGCCTAGCATGAGCAAGGCCTTGGTTCAGTTCCCAACCCCAAAAAAGAAGAAACAACTGAAAATAAGAGAAATAAATACTTTTTACAAGCATATTTTCTTTTCCCATCATCTGAAGTCATGCTATGATGCACATGCATATTCATTTAGACATGAAGAATCACAGTGTCACGAGTTGGAGGGCACAATGCTAACCGTGGTCCTTCATTTTAACTTCTCTGCGCCTACAATAAGGTAGCTACTAGAGGGTCCAATCTTAAGGATCTCCTTAATATCTTGGTAGTGCTATTCTCTCTGATTATTAAATTATAAATTATAAATCAGCTCATTAGGTCTGAAGAGATGACGTTAAATGATAGCATGGCACCCAGGCCTTTGAAATCTTGCAGAACAAGTGTCTGTTAGCTTCAGAAGAGAGGAGCAGTGAAGAAGAGGAAGAGAAGGAACATGGGGAAGGTAGGCTCCTTGGTCTCTCCTGTCCAGACATGGTCCGAGGGAGGGCCACTTCCAGGCCAGGAGAACCACAGTCCATCTGACAGCACTATCTGGTGAAGTCTGACCCTTTAGCAAGAAAAAGTTAATAATCAGCCTTCTGTCGTTTTCTTAAGTGGAGAGAGAAAGCAGACAGAACTACCCCAGCCTGAGAGCGTCCTCTCTACCTCCCAGCAGAGACCTGTTTTCATTAATTAGTTGTGCTCAGGTTAATATACATCAGATTGTCGTGAACTCACCAGAGGAGTAATCTTTCTGACTTTGCTAAATCTGGGACCTTGAAAAGAATCTATATCACAACAAGTGGGCTCAGGTCTGGGATCCGGGCCACTATAAGGTCTCCCTTCATTTCACAAACTTAAGGTGCTCTCCTCTGCCAGAAGTTCTTAGGGTTTTTGTTTTTGTTTTCTTTGTAGGTTTTGTTGTTTTTGTTTGTTTGTTTAACTAAAGTACCCTCTCGGAAATCTAAGGAAAACTAGAGATCAGATGTGCACATGCATGGAAAACCCAAAAAACAAAAGAGGATAACATGTGCAGGGATTTATAGAGGTTGAAGCTTACATCCAGACCTTCATGTAAGAGGGGCTCATCTTCAGGAGTCTTGCTATCTGATTCAGTAAAAGATGCTCACAGATTTGTCAGCAGAAGAGCATACCGAGCACTATCTGTGTCGCCTACATGCTCGTAAGTGAGCACACATGGAAAGAGAAAGAAATTCCATCCCAAGAAGCCCATGTCCGTGATCTGGAGGACTCGTTTGTTCAGAAGAGCATAATGCTGGTTTTGGGGGAGCAAGTTGATGGACAGCTCAGAGTGGCACTGGGGCAGAGAGGGAGATCCAGAGCACAGACACATCTTGGGCCAGATAAACAAAGTCAGACGGGGCAGCACACAACCTTCCCCACTCGGCACCTCCGCTTTCTTAATACAATGAAGGTTTCCTTTTCTGCACATCACCGTGCAAGGTCTGGGCAGCTCTCCAGGGCAATTGCTCTTGAGTGGCCACTGAGCAATCCAAGGCACTTCCACTTCGGTCTCTACCTCCAAAACCTAAGACTTCGTGATAACTGTAGCCGGGGACCTGAGAGTAGGTCTCGTATGTATGATGAAGTGCTTCAGCCTAGAGGTAACACATTTCACTGGGTCCCAGGTTGGGTGGGATCCTATGGGTCCCCCTGGAACTACTCATGCCATCCCTCCCAAACCTAAGGAGCTGCGAGCCTTTCCATAGATCCAGAATGACAGGAAACCTGGTCTCAGTGAGTTCTGAAGCACCTACCAGAGACGGGTCTAACGGGAGCGTGACCTGCTTGCTGGTGTGCTCAGTGTTGAGCTTCTCATTTGTCCATCCTGTGGAACCCTCAGTAACATAGGTCCTCTCCTCAGCTCACGCGGGCTCCAAGGGTGCTAGCCTCCGGGCAGCACCGGCAGAGGCCAGGCCCGGAAAGCCCCGCAAAGTGGGGGTGGGGACGACGACAGTGCGCAGAGGACTCTGGCCCTGGCCCACTGTGGACGAGGCAGCTTTTCGTGGTGAGAACTGCAGGGGTCATGCCTTCGACTAGGCTGCAGCCCCAGCTCTGGGACGTCACCGGCCCGTGGGCACAAGGAGTGATCAGACTTGGTAACATGCACGCATGGCACTGGCAGGAGTTGGGAGAGCAATTAAAGGGTTCCCTCTTCAATCAGTTAAAAAAGTAACGTTCTCTTGTCAAACGGCCTCACTTTCTAGCCTATCTGACCAATCTATTACCACCTCTGGTGATCACCTCCATTCATGAGATTTTACTAGGTGAGACAGATCACAAAGTTTGATTTTGTGGTTCCCTGAAGTATAACTCTCAGTATAAAAAAGCACTCCTCCGTCAAATAAAATAGATGATATATTGACTTGTACTGCATCCTATTTCTTATAAAATGTACTAAAACAGGTAAAATTTTGTACAATGCCTTTCTCTATGGCAGATGCATTTGGGAATACCGTATGTGGAAAGAGGATCATTTGCCAGGATCTGCCTCATTCACAGCCTCTGAGCAGCACCCATTTCTTCCTCAAAACTGTTGCCCTCAGGCCATTTTGCTGCCGCCAGTATTCTGCGGCACCCCCCCCCCCACTCTGCCTGTCCTTTACAACCCAGATTATCAGCCGACTAACCTCCCCTCACTTCCCAGCCAGTCACAGGTCCAGGCCATTAGCCCTCGAACCTCCTCGGACGTCAGTGGTCCAATGGCTACCAGCCCGAGAAATTCAAAGTACTTAAGAGAAGCTCCCTGGCTGTTCTCCCTCTCTCCCCAGCCCTGAGGGCAGACACTCTGGTCATCTGCCTCTGTCCTTCTCTCTCTCTCTCTCACTTTCAGTCTCTCACTTCTCTCTGTCTCTCTCACCCTTCAGGCAGACACTCTGCCTGTCCACTTAATAAAATCTCTTGCGTGAGTTCCCACATCTGGAGTGGTTTTTCTGGGCGCTTTCCACGTCTGGAGTGGTTTTTCTGGGCGCTTTCAAAGTCTCCCCATTGGGGAGTGACTTGGCTGTCTCTCAGTACATATATACACATGCACCATAGGGTTTCCAGCAATGGGTTTTGTGGAAACAGAACCCCAGAGATCTTATTTGCTGTGCTATAATCAGCCCCCAAGTTAACCTAGATCGAATTCTGGGAACACCTAGAATTCATGCAGATGCCAATTTAGCTTTCATCTCTGCCTCGTCCACTTAAGATAGAAGGTTTTCTATGCCCACATCACCAAGTACAGCAATCAGAGCCTGCGAGTGTTTCTCCTGGGCCATTTGTAAGAGGAAATCCTGTTAGAGGTGAACATGCCTCTTCATTTCTCCAGTGTACGAATAAGCCAGTAATAACAAGCCTTATCCTGTGTTTCAATCTGGTCTGAGTGGAGCCCCTCATGCAGGGAATAGGAGGGCACGCAGGCCGGGAGCTGTCCCTCCTCTGTCCCAGGAGGTCATGCTGTTCCCTCCAGTGACTCTTCACCAAGACAGCAGCGACACTACCCTCGTTTTAAGCACCTCCCAAATGAGATTCTTTATAATTCCTATAAAAAAGAGCAGTTTCCAGTTTGCTTTGGAAAAGTGAGCGTCGCCTTTTTTGTTTGTTTGTTTGAAAATTCAGTGCGTTTTAAATTCCTCTTTAATGCTGACTCCTGCTTTCCTATGGTACCAGTTAAGTTGTGGTCTTCTGATTCACCGTGTTCTTTAAGGCTCAACAGTGAAGTCAAGTGAAGACCACCCAAACTTGTATCAGCAAGGCACCAACACCAGACTCCTGTTCCCAAAAGACTAAGCTTGCAACGGGCTGTGGATTCCACAGTTGGAGATCTGATACGTGTGCTCCAGGATTCAGGATGAGCACAATACAGTGGTCAGTAAAGGCACTGATATCTTGGTTACACCCTTGAGTCTTGTTAATTTAATTACAGGAAAGACTATGGAGGAGGGGGAACTATCAGCAATAAGCTTCACAAATATTTCCATAGCAAAATTGCCCTATTGAGCTATTTTGACATTTACAATTTACAGATAATTTTCTAGACAGGAGAGAAAAGCTTCATTCTCAGAACTTTGACTTAGAGTGTGGAGTGCTTCTCTCAACGCTGAGTTTTATTTCAACTATACTGAAAAGGTTTCTAAGCTGGGATCTGAATTCATGAGCAGGTAACCAAGAGTCCATCCAGGAGGGAGCCCACGTGGGTACTTTGCTGGGTTAGAAGGCATCTGTTGCTTACTCATTGCCTCAGGATGCAGACCCCAGGGGGTTCTACGATATGTGTAGTTAATTGGGCAGTTGGTAGTAGCTTGTGTGATTCTAACAAATCCCAGTAGCATTCTATTTGTAAATGCTTCTGTTGGTATAGCTACAAAAACAAGAACTCTTTTAAACCTAAACACAGTTCCACAATTATACCCTTAAAATAGCAATGATTTTCTGATTCTATCAGTCTTCCCAATTGACTCATTAAAACTTAATTTTTTGTGTATTGTTTTAGATCCAAAGACGGCAATCCATTGCAAATATCTCTACGTCTCCAGTCTCCTTTAAACTCTTTTCCCTTTCTGTATTCTTTCCCCTTCCTTCTCTCACTCCCCTTCTGGCAAATTATTTGTCGATAAAAAGCACATTTTCCATGTTGTTCAGTCTGGATTTTGTCGATCCCTTCCTACTGTCAATTAACATCCACCAACCCTCACCTTTAACGTTGATTAACTCCTTAATTAAATTTAGGTGAAATTTATGTAAGAAAAATGGCTAAATGCTTGTTTTTCTCCCTCCATGTATTTGATTATGCTCATGCATCGGAAGCTGGGAATCGATCACAGAATTCTCTCTCGTCACTCCGGGATTCCTTCCAGTCCACCTGCAAGCACCCAGGAACTTGTGCTTCTTTTCTCATCCATTGCTCGGATTTCCAGGAGAGCGACTCGAGTGATCTGGAAGGAGGCAGTCTGAGAGAGGCTGGAATGGGGGCTGAGTCACCGTAAGATCACTTTCGCAGTGAGACCCAGGGTGAGTTCACGGTGAGGAACTCTCGGAACCGCAACAGTTTCTTCTGCATCTGACAAGAACTTCCTGGGGCCACACCCGCAGCAGTCTGGACGACACCCCAAACACCACGCTGTTCAGAGACACTGGCAGCTTGGCTCCAGTGAATTTTCTCCCCAGACATTATTTCACAAAATGCGACCTCCTCAAATAATGAGTTTTGTGGTTTTTTTCAGATAATTACTTTCTAATATATGATTGCAGAAAAATAGAGCTGAGTCTCTCGGCCCCACCTTGGGGGTCCGATGCCTATTGTGTGAATATCTGTAAGTCAGTCTACAAATTCTGTGTTTACTATTTAAAGTCAAATTGTTTTATGTCCTGGAGTACACGGCGGCGTAAGACAACACTCTGTTACACAATGTTTTCTTCGTTTGAAACTTTTAGTATATTGAGGTTTGAAAAGGGGCTTAGAATTTATACGTTAATATTACGATGTCATTACAGCATGCAGATAAGCACAGTGACCTTATAACTTTTAAAATACTTTTGGGCAGGGCCTGGCTTGACCTTAGCACTGTTAATCAAAGACCCTGAAGCAATACCATGGGATTCCTTTTCTGTTCCCGTTTCACTCAGAGAAATGGCTGGATGGTCTGCCAGTGACCTGGGTTCTTGTCCTGAAGTTTACAGGCTCCTGGAACGTGAGCTCATTTTAGTTCCTGACACTATGGGGTGACAATTCTCCTGGGTGTTGGATGGCAGAGGCCCCTGTGGTTTTGTTAGAGTTACAAGATTATCTTTTCAAGGATGTTTGTCTAGTGAACGCTGGAGGCAGAGCATCCCCTGAGCAGAGGGCAAGTTTATTTGCTCTCTAGGGTCATAAAGATAGTGCTTTACCCTGGGCAAAAATGGGGCAGGCTTGGGGTGCTGAGCTGTGAACTTCTCAGCTGTGATACACCTCCTTGTCCCAGTGGGACAGGGTTTGAGGCAAGCTGGTAGATGGCGATTCTTGCTGTGCTGTGAGTAATGAGGTGTTTTGTTTCTGACCCAGGAAACTTGTATCTTCTGCCACTTTTCATAACAGGGCTAACTCACTAGCTTTAAGCTACATAAAATCTTCACAGTGCTGAACAGGTTCTGCAGTTTGCTTATCTTTAGAATTAAGGGATCTTCCCATGGGGTTGGTTTAAATTCATTTTCTAGTTCTGAGTCAATGCAGAGAAGAAAAGAGCTTTGGTTTATGTCCTCGAGGCTTATAGACTTGTGAGGCTGAAACACAGGAAGAGCTGCAGGGCCCCACAGCACCTCCCCACAGTGGCCCTGATCGTCCCTGCCCAGGTGCCACTCTGCGGAGCTGACTGTCTCCGAAGGCACACGTTGAAGGCTTCACCATGAGTGGACTGCCACTGGGAGGTGGTGGGACATTAAGAGGTGGGGTCGAGTAGAGGTCCTCAAAGGGTGTGAGACCTCAGCCCTGTCTTCCTCTCTCATTTTCATTCCTGGTCATGAGGTGGACAATCTTCCTCTGCTCTGCACTTCTGCCATAATGTATGCCCCACCACAGGCCCCAAAGCATGGTCCAACCAGCCATAGACTGGAACCTCCCAAACTGTGAGACAAAATAAACCTTTCATCTTTTTAAGCTGATTGTCTCGCGTATTTTGTTATGGTAATAGAAAACTGACTAACACACCATGTCTATCTCCTGGTCAAAAAGCTGAGCTGGTTCTAATTTGGCTGCAGAGAGAAGGCATAGAAGAGTATATATTTGTTTCTTGTTTGGACTGAAAGGAAAAATTGGACATTATTAACTGCCATAGGTGAAAAGATAAGAGAATACAATAACCCCCATGGAATGGAATCTGACCCCAGTGAGCATAGGGTTACAAGAATTATTTTCATGAAAAACTGCTGAGGTATAGGAACACTAGAAGAACTGTTCACAGCCCCAGCAACAAAGCAGAGAACACCCAGACGGGGTAGAATCCTTCCTTCTGCCAACACATCCCTCTCCTTAGCACCATGAAAATTCAGCCTGTGACATGTCATCATTGCATAGAGTAGCCATGTACAAGCAGCCGCAGAGACCATGGTACTCAGCTGGAAATGGTCCGTAGGGCAGCATACAGGGTCAGGCTGGTGACAAAGGATGTCCCTGAGGAGCCAGCTCCTGAGTATAGGTGGGGAAAGCAGTGACCACCAGGAATACTTACAGGCAGCTTCCAGGGCACTGAGCTGCTACTTGAGCAAGCTGGGGACAAACTGGGGCGATTTCGGTCATCCTCCTAGGTGGCCCCATTAGTGCCAGGGTGGCAAGGTCTGAGGCAACTGAGTCCCACAGTCACTGGAGGGCAACAGGGCGAGTGCCACGGCAGAGCTCGGTGTCCCTGAAACACAGCGGAAAGCCCTTGAGCGAGATCTCAGGGAGGGATGGGCTTTTTGCTAAGCAGCTAATAAAATGAAAAGAATTATTTATGGAAAAGGATTTCAACAAAGGAATAAACTCTGCATTCTCAATGTTGAGTTTTTAAATTTTGAATTGCAAGAGCTAAATTATCAACATTTTCATGATTGAATTACAGGTGTTCAACCAACAGTTAAAATATATATATTCAAAAGAAACATTTGGTATATACAAATTAAATTTCTCACCTCAAAAATATTATTGACAGTGCTAGGGTTTCATGTTTTGCAAACTCAAATTATGTCAATTATAAAATGCTTAAATTATTCCTTTGATAATGTCTGTGCCCAGAGTGTGCATATATGTGGACACTCATTCTGGGTCTATTTGCCAAGAAGTTTAATCTTCTGTTTTTACCCAGAATTTTATGTTACCATCATATTTTATTTTTTAATTAATATTTAAGTAATAAATTAAATATATACATAATTAAGGATGTCACTTCTCATCTAAAAATTATTACCTCTATTTTTAGTTTCTAATCATCAAATAAGGACAGATAGGGTGACTTGAAGAAATGAATATTTCTTCATGAGATCTTCATGAGATCTTTCTATATGAGATCTTCATGTTTAGGAAGACATTTGAAAGCAGTAGGTGAAATGTCTTTAAATAGTTTAAGTACTGCATTTGGGAATATGGTAAATGGAAAATCCTTTGGCTGGTCTTCATGTCATGAGGTCCTAACATTTTTGTCTCATTGTATTTTAAAATGAAAGATCAAAATACAGCACATCCTAGGAAAGTGAGGCACTGCCAAGTTTTGCAGTCCTAAAATAGGTTGATTTCTTATCTCCTGATCCTTTTGATTTCCCACCTCTTTGATCTTCTCCACTGTGGTTTAACGTCTTTTGTTTGCATAAGCTGTCATAAACATTATCTTGTAAGTAATGTAAAAATTATGCCTTCAATTACATTATTGGAAATTGCCCTTGCTGTGTTAGATCAGTCGGCTACATTGAAATTCAGGATCTTGTTTTTAAAAGTGGTGTGACTTAAAAACTAACTGAGATAATATCCAACAAGCATACATATTTGTTTTCTGAGTGAGGCCAGTGGTCTGTTTCACCTGGGGTTCCGCCTTTGATGTTGATACCCCTGTTTGTTTTTCAGCCAATCACCAGGTTGCTCTCTAAGAAATATGTGTAGAAAGCGGCAGCAGCAAGAGGTCCCGCTCCACATGCTCTGGGCATGTAGTTACCATGTTGGAAGGAAATGCAAGCAGCCAGCCAGAGAGCCGGCTGAGCTCCCGACTGACGCCCTGCACCAGCACAGGGATCTCGGGAGCAAGTTCCCATCTTCCCGTGCTCACCGTTCCAAGTGCTGGGTCCTCCCGCCTGGGAACCCAGACGTTCTCAAAGTCAAGTAATCTGCTTGAACACTGCTAAAATCCAGATCCACAGAAACCCTCAGGAAATTAAAATTAGTATTGTTTTATGCCACTGTATGCAGGTGTGATTATTATGCACCATAGTGACCAGAACAATTTAGTCTCCAGTTTCTTAATTCAAGTTTAAAGTCCATTACCAAGCAATATTTAAATTGTTGGCTTGTATGACATATATTAGAAGATATTTTTCTTTAACTTACATTTTCTTTCATGACCATAATCAAACAGTGCAATGCTCATAAACGAGTATATCCTAAGCAGAGAAAATTCAGGAACAAAGACCCGAGATGGAGACGAGGCTCGAGAGCCTAAGGAACCACCATGGCTGGAGTGTGACCCGGCAGGGACTCTGGGGTCCCTCGTCCCATAGGGCCTCGCAGGCCATGGAGAGGAGTTTGGATTTTATTCTAAGAATCTAGAGGGCTTGGTGCAGGGCGCCCTGTGCTGAAATTCACCCTGGCAAGCCCGTCGCAGTGCGGGGAATGAGTGACTGACGTGCTCAGGGCAAGCCTCACCCACAGAGCCGGCTGAGGAGAGCAGCACCAGGCCGCGGGGCGGAGAGCTGGAGCAAATCAGATGGACCAGGGTTTATTCTGCATATAGGGATGGCAGGGTTTTGACCTATTTCATGAGTGAAGATGAGGAAAGGAAATGATCAGGGTTTGTGCCTAGATTCCTGGCTGAAATAACTGAATAGGACAGAATGGAGAAAAAGTTATGAAAAAAAGAGGAGATTTGGAGTTAAGTGTATTGAAGGGTTAAGTTTCAATGTCCTTGGAAATTTTGCTTTTAAATCTTAATGAAGAAAGTCAAGTAAACAGACTCATAAACATTGTGGTACATGTTAGTGGGTTGATCTAATCAGACCATTCGATGAAAAGAAGAAGAAAACATGATTTTTACATGATAATCATTGTAGGACCAACTTCAACTTCCCAGAGTGAGGTCTACCTCGTTCTCTCTATTCTACTTTAATAATCATCGTCTTAGATTATTGATAATTAATAAAAGTCATTGTCTTAAATTATTACCAATGACTCCTTATTTTAGTTAGTGTTTCATCACTGTGACCAAAATATCAAACAAGAACAACTTGGGGGACTGGGGTTGTGGCTCAGTGGTAGAGCGCCTGCCTAGCCTGTGCGAGGCACTGGGTTTGATTCTCAGCACCACATATAAATAAATGAATCAAATAAAAAAGAAAAAAAGAAAAGATTATTTTAAAAAAAGAACAACTTGGAGGAGGTCAAGTTTATTTGGGGCTCGTGGTTCCAGAGGTCTCTCAGTCTACAGATGGCTGACTCCATTACTCTGGACCTAAAGTGAGGCAACACACCATGGGCAAAGGTCCCCTAGAGGAAAGCTGGCCTGGCTCATGCCAGGGTCAGGAAGGAGAGAGAGAAGGAAGGGGCCATTGGAAGATGTGCCCTTTCGGGGCAGTCCCCAGTGGCACACCTACTCCAGCCATAACCCATTGCCTACAGTTTCCATCCAGTCAGTCCATTCAAACTAGAATAGACTGATTAGGTCACCGCTCACATAATCTAATCACTAACCTCCTACTATTCCTGCATTAGCAGAAACTTGAGGACCTCTCGTCCAAACCGTAACATCATGTCCCTGGCCCCCCAAAGCTCTTGTCCATCTCACAATGCAACATCCATTTAGTCCATCTCCAAAAGCCCCATAGTCTTAACAGTGTCAGCCCTGCCCAAAAGTCCAAGTCCAAGAAACTCACAGTAAACTTTTGGTTGCCTGAGCCCCTGTAAAAATCAAAGGCAAGATACACACACACACACACACACACACACACAAGACCTTCCCATTCCAAAAGGGAGGAATAGGGCACAGAAAGAAGGCATCGAGAAGAACAAGACCAACACCCAGTCAGGCAAACAGGTCCCTTACTTCGGCATACATCATTTAGGACACTTGGCTGCAAGGGGTCATTCCCAAAGGTGTTGGGCAGCCCTGTACCTCCGCCTTGCTGCCTGTGGTTCCCCTGGGCTCACTTGAAGCCTGGCTCTCTCAGCAGCTTTTCTCAGCAGACAGTCCAGGTTACTTGCATCTCTTAACCCTGGGTGTCTCCATCCCAGCACTGGCTTCACCTCTGCAGTTTCATGCATTGCCCTCCCAGGGGCTGCCACATGGATTTTGACCCTGCTACACTTTGCCTGCCATGCAAGGCCTTCCTTTGAAATCTTGATGGAAGCTTCTTTGACTTCTTAACTCGAGGGTCCTGCATTCCTCCAGAACCACCACCGCATGGATGTCAGCAAGTTCTGCTCCACCTTGCACACTACCTAGAATGGTGCTTCAGTGGCCTCTGAGAGCCCGCACTGCTCAGCACCATGAAACGCTTCCTAGGTGCCCCTGTGCAGTAGGGAGCCCCCAAGATCTCTTCACAAAGGAATTTTCTACCTACATCCTTGGACTTGTAGTGGGTGTTTTCTTACATATTCCTGAGATGCCAACCAGACAGTTTTCCTATTATCTCTGTGCAAAGTACTCAGCATCTTTTTTGGGACTAAAATTTCTTCAACAAGCACTTCTTTGGCCCCAGTCTTACAAGCACTTGGTCAAATTGCAATTTTAAAATCCTTTACCACTGCTTTCGACTCCCAATCCCCACAGTAAACCCCCTTCCATGCCATGGGTATTGATCCATGCCACTGACTGAATGCTATGCTGCTTTTAAGTTTCCTCCAGCAGATTAATTAGTTGATCACTTTTAAATTCAGCCTAAAATAAAGTCTCAGGACACGGACAAAATACAGCCAAGTTCTTTGCCAGAACATAACATAAGTAGCCTCTAATCCAATTCCATACTGAGTACACAATTCCCTCCAAAACCTCATGAGCATCGTCCACATTCCTGTTGTCATTCTGGTCTTCAGAGTTCCCACCAGTATCACCCACTAAGCTCCACTTACAACATTCTAAGACTTTTCAACCTGCATCTCTAAACTTTTCAAAATTCCTCCCTCAAACCAACTCCAAAGGCATCTGAACCACATGGTTATCTCAATCTCAGCAAGGATCCCACTTCTGGATGCTAATCTCTAATTTAATTAGCTTTCCATTGTTATGACCAAAATACCAGACAAGAATAACTTAAAGACAACTTAAAGGAGGACATTTTTATTTGGGGCTCATGATTTCAAAGTTTTCAGTCTATAGACAGCTGACTCCATTGCTGTGGGCCTAAGGTGAGGTAGAGCATCATGGGCGAAGGCCCAACAGAGGAAGACTGCTCAGCTCATGGCAGGGTCAGGAAATGGGGGTGGGGGAGTCATAAGGCATGACACAAGTGAGCCACCTGTTCCAGCTACATCCCACCTGCCTATAGCAACCACCCAGCCAGTGCTTTCAAATAGGGCGGACTGAATACATCGCCCTTCTCACAATCCAATCATCTGACCTATGAATACTGCATTAACAGGAGCTTTGGGGAAACACCTCATATCCAAACCCTAACACTCCTGGTGGCCTATCCTAGCAAGGCACGATCCCAACCCATTCTGGATACTGGGGAGGAGCCATTGCTCCAATGACAGTTGCTTTGAAGCGATGTGAACTGAGAAGGAACATAATTCAGGACGGAGGCTGTATTTCTTGTTCCAGTTCCTCTCTCTAATAGGTATTGTCTGGATGAAAAAACAAATCAACTCAAGCTGGTATTACTTCAGCTCGCTTTTCTGTTGCATGCCTCCGTTCTCAGCATTGAATTGCCTTTCTTCCCACCACACAGTGACGGATGAAACTAAGACGCATGGAGAGCACAAAACTGTTTGGAAAAGTACTAATAAGAATGTGTCGAGGTTGGTGAGCTATCCCAAGTTTGGTGGATTTGGAACAATGCTGAGCGGGGTTACTGGACACCGCCAAGGTCGGGAACCCTGGCTAGGTAACACAATTGTGGATAGCGAGGAGCTGTTTTTCAGTATCTCTGAATAGAACATGGGTAACTCACAAGCAGGAGCCTCCCTTCTAAAGAATTTTATTCTTGGCATCCTTTTGTTGGAAAAAGTAGACACACAGGGGTGTGCCTTTAAAAATATTAAAATCTTCCATTTGTGCAAAGCTTGGTAGTACTGTTTGGAAATAAATACCCTTAACAGAAGAAAAAGTACATATATAGAGCGACTTCTTGTTGTTATTTTAAAAATAAACAAAAAACTAAAGACACTGGTGCATTTAGCTGATGGTGCTCTCTCTCTAGGAACACCATCTCCGGTTTGCCTGAGGAGGGTGTCTGACCCTCATGCTCATGTGGCTCAGTTGTCTTGTGAGGGAGGACACAGCTCTGAAGCCGTAGAGGAGTGATCACTGCCCTAAGGCAGGATGTCATACTGCAGATTAGAATCCATCCAGAATCTGGGCTTGCACACCCAGACAAGTAGTTTGAAACAAATTAATTTGTTTTTAAGTTACAACATAGAGCTGGGTGCAGTGGTGCACACCTGTAATTCTAGTGGCTCAGGAGGCTGAGGCAGGAGGATCCTAAGTTCAAAGTCGGCCTCAGCAACTTAGCAAGGTCCTAAGGAACTTAATGAGATACTGACTCACAATAAAAAAACATAAAAAGGGCTGAGACTGTGGCTCAGTGGTATAGACACCAGGGTTCAATCCCTGGGAAAAAAGAAGTTATAACAGGGTTTCAACTTTTAGACTGTGTGTGTGTGTGTGTGTGTGTGTGTGTGTGTGGCACGCTCATACACATGTGCACTACAACAAATGAAGAGACAACATTAACGCACGTTTGAGGCACGAGTGTGACAATCACACACTCCCTGAGGCATGCAGGTGTTCGTCTCTAGCTGAGCCTCTCGGCACCCTAGTCCCCGAGCTCCCTCTAGATGACCAACGGTCGCAGGAGGGACACACCTGCCTTGCCCTCGGGGTTCATCAGTTACCTGACACACGGGCAACTCCACCTCCGCCACCTGAAGACACTGCTCCTCCAGTGGCCGCCCTTCCTGCCCCTCGCGGGTCTGCGTGGGCAGTGTCCTCAGTCTTCTGTCCTTCCTTACTCACCTCTGCTTTGAGGTCCCGGCCTCCTCACTGTGTTGGGCCCATTCACACCGCGGAAGAGTGAGCGACAAGCACCCTGGCCTAACTCAGCAGCGTGCGTCGGCCTGCGCCTGCCCGGCCTCTGTGCGGGGCTGGCAGGCCTGGAAGTCCTCCCTCCTCCCCGGCTGGGTCCACCGCCCGGCCTGGGCCCTGCGAGGTGAGCCTCGCCCTCCACGCTGACCACTGTATTTGGCAGAGACCAAGGCTCTGCCCCCACCCGCTCTGTCACCTGGCTGCTCCTTCTAGACAGCTGCTCAGCTCCCAGGGCCTCGGCTCCCCAACCCGAGTTGGTGGAGCCTGAATCTACACCCCCTTTCCCAGTGCTTTCCTCTCACAGGAACATTTCCGCTCAGACGCCACTTAAGGCCACTTTCGTTTAAAAACAGGAGGTGTGTCCGGCCACCTAGAGCCAGAGGGCAGGAGGTGGCCGACTGGGGAGAGGGCAGGAGCCCCGGGAGCTGAGGGCTGGACGGTGAGCGAGAACAGGAAGCCAGCGGCGAGAGGAGCGAGGGGGCCGCTGTCCCTCCGCCTGGCGGGCACCCCCTCCCGCCCTGCCGCGCACCCCAGCAGCTCCCGTGTTGCACCCACGGCCAGCGGCCTCCAGGCCAATCGCCCTCGGCTCAGACCTTCACAGGGAGGCCGACCTGCCTTCTCCCTTCCACTTCACCGAGGCGGTGACTGCTGGTGGCCTGCTGCAGGATGGCGTGACCCCAAGTGTCCCCTCTGAGCAGGACAGGCGCCATCCCTCCAACCACAGCCCTCCAGAGCCCGGCGAGGAGGAGACGGTGTCAGGAGGAGGAGCCGGTGGAGAAATAAGGTCTTCTCGTCTACGCTAAGTAAATGGCTCCCATTAGGTGTCCCCTAGGCACGAGGGACTCGTGTGGCAAGCTTGTTCTTGTCCACCCTGAAACTCGCGGGGAGAGGGAAGCCCAGAGCCCTTCCCAGAGGGCGTCGGGCAGGCGCTCCAGGGGGATGGCGGTCACGCCGCCGGTCCCGCTGCTCCTGACGCCCTCGACTCCTCACCCTCGGCGTTGGTCCCCAGCCTGAGCAGCAGGCGGCCCCACGTCCTTCCCTAAGAACCACCGCAGCCCCCAGGATAGGTGCAGGGCCCGGGCCTGCGCCCAGCTCTCCTCACGCGGAGGACGCCCTGCCCCGCGCAGCCTCCCTTGCTCAGGCCCACCCAGCGCGTCCCCTGCTGGGCCCCGGGCGTCCGCGTCGCTCAGGGCCAGGTGGCTCGTCCCGTGTGCCCAGCAAGCTCTTCCCTGACCTCGGGACCGACTTGCTCAGCTCGACTCAAAGGCCGCCCTCTGGGGAAGCCGGCCGGGCGCAGTCCTGCCCCTCACCTTGGCCTCCACCAAGGCTTCCGGCACGTCTGTTTTTCTCCCCTCGGGTCTTCATTCTGCGCACGAGGACGTGGGCCATCTCAGGAAGCCTGTCCCCCTCCGTTACGGCCTCACCTGGTGTCCGTTCAGAGGTCTTGAATCTTCGAGAGTGAAAAACACGAGTATCTGTCATTGTCGGGCACAGATTCAAAGCCCTTCCTTTTGAATTGTGAATACACACTTGTTTAAATTGTGAGGACTCATCTTCAGTGAGTTGTCTTATAAAAATCTGAACTTAAAAATACTTGACTTGTCCCTCTGTGACATCTGCCACTAGTAAGAGAGTGCCACCCTGAAACAGCGTGCTCTGCAGCGCCCAGAACGACACAGAAACGGAGTCATTACAAATCAGGTGACAAATACCTGACGTTCAAGGAGACGCACCTGGGAGACAAGAGGGGAAGGTCAACTCCAGTTGTCAAACACCATCACAACCAGAAACACGTGGCACAGGAAGGGCGGGACCCCAACACACCCACCTGATCCCCTAAATGAACTCTGTGTTCCTAACTGAATGAATGTGGCCCAGTGAGTGGATTCTGCTCCCTGACTATGGGGTCAGTCGTGTTGATGTGCAACTGCAGCTCGATCTACAAAGCCGAGGAAGACCAGGCTAAGGAAAGCATTCTCAGACACACGGACGCTCCTACAGAGCACACACCTGCCAGAGCCCATCGCCAGCGGGCTGAGCCCTCGGCCTGCGGTTGAGTTGCAGGTGAAGACTGGCATGTGTTGGAGGGTCGGCCGGGCTTACCTGCGGCCATCAGATCTCGTGTGAGGCCGTCGGTCAAGCACCACGCGGGCAGTAGGGTGTGTTCTTCCCTGGGCATGCAGCCTCAGCTCCAGGACGGCCCTGGGAGAACGGAGGGCAAGGTCACCCTGCATCAGTGCCAGTCAAACAAACCAATTCCTGAGACAAAACTATAATAGACGGTAAAGAACTCGAGAGGACCAAGCCCAGCCTGCAACAGCACCCCTGTCCCTCATTCCACAGCTCTCTTCCCCAGCTCCTCCGCAGGAGTAGGCAGGCAGCGCTCCCTGGGATTGGATCAGAACCGCAGCAGGGATTCAGCCCTACAGTAACAGCAGGGCCTCCAAGACTCCAGGGGTTCGGCTTCCAAGACTCCTGGGGTTCAGCCTCCAAGACTCCTGGGGTTCAGCCTCCAAGACTCCTGGGGTTCAGCCTCCAAGACTCCTGGAGTTCAGCCTCTGCGACCAAGCTGCTTAGACAGCAGCTTCTCTGATGCCGAGGAAAGCCTGGTGGGCTTAGTCACATGTCACCCCGCCCCAAGGTGGTAGGATCAGGAGGAGGGGACCTTGGGCTGATCAGGCTCCACCCTTATGCGTGGGATCCTGCTAGGACAAGCAGTGCCCTCCACCCCGTGAGCACATGCCAGGAACCCACGTCCCTGAACCAGGGAGCAGCCCCAGGCACGGACCCTGTAGTGCCTTCACCGTGGCCTCCGGGGACTCCGCAGCTGTGACAAATGTTCCTGATTTCTTCTTCTCCAAAGAAGGTCCCAGTGCCAGGTCCTGTACGGAGACGGCATTTTTAAATGTTACCTAATTTATCTGGTAAACAGTGCTTCAGAGAACAGGGAGGTGACATCCTCACATTTGCCCCCACAGGCAAGTTGGTCTGTTAGACTTGGAAAACTTTTAAATTGTACTTTAGAAAAAAAAGCGTCTTTTTCAACTTCTCAGACTTAACTCCAAGAACATACGATTCCATTAGACTGGTTTTGCCATCAAACGTTCAATGACACTTCAATCCCTTATTAAACATTTCAGTTGTATTATTTTGAAAATACGTTTTTACTTCACACATAATAAATGAGTGGCTAATAATGTGCAGATGTAGTTATTCCTAAGGGCCTTCATTCGTGACTGTTGGTGACATCTATTTCTTACCTCTCTGCAAAGAGCTTGGGGAATGAGACCCTTCCATACAGGACCAGTCAAAGGTGGAAGTGTCTTCTATAGAAGTGACGTCTCCCTGGTCAGGGTGCTCTGCAGGATTATCCTGGATGCTTGACTGTCATGTACCCACGCATAGCAGTGCAGCCTGGTGGGCAGTGCCTGTGTTCGTTAGTCATGAATGGGTATGGTGTCAGGATGGACGCACACAGGACGGCTACTTCTATTCCTGTGGACCCCATAGCTGTGCTTCCCGTGCCTGCTCACCCGCCACCGCCACCGTCCCAGGACCCCACATTCTGTTTTCTGGCATCATGTGCTCCTTCCCTATCCATTTGAAGAAACAAACTCCCTGTGGTGTATATTTTACTCAATCAGTTAAAAGTCTCACTGTGTTTTGCATATGTCGTACCGTTTTTAAAACAATATATTCGCCACTTTCAAAGAACACCCAAGTGCCGGTGGGCTGCAGGAAGGTGGCGTGTTGTTACTCCTTCCTCAACGTGTGCTGAACCTCCCCTCTGCCCAGGACATCCGGAAGGGTGGCAGCAGGTGGCAGGGACAGACCATGGTCCAGAGGTTGGGTCATGGTGGAGGGCTGGGTTACTGAGTTACACTTCTGCTCTGCTAAGACCTTGGACAGGCCTGTTGCTGAAACCAGGAAACATGGAATATAAGCACATGATTTCAGATCTAGTATGGGCTTTTCCTTCTCTTGGATACCTCCTTAGAGGATAGAATAGCAGCCTGTCACGTCATTCCCAGGGCAATCCTGATTCTGATGTTGAACTTACAGATTCGTATCCTTCTGCCATTCATTAATGAAAACCACCTAAAATGGAATTCTCACTGCCAAACATTAACACCATCTCTTCTTTGCAGATGAAGTTACTCACAACCCACAGCTTCTAACCTTCCCTAGTCCCACGTCTGTTCGCCGTAGACCTGATATCCCTGTCCTGGTTTCTTCAGAGACTTGACTAGAATGAGCTCAGAATTAATATCCAAATAGGCTCCTATTAGTTCAGCTAATATTAACTGATAAAGCTAATATTGATATCATATCTTTTTCATTATTAACATGAATTTTCATTAATCTGTCCTAATTTGTCCCATTTTGGGGGTTTCATGCCCACCAACCTTGGATTTTTATGGGAATGATATTTGTCGTCTGTGTGTATCCCATACTAATAATACCTGTTATCTAGATATGGAAGAAACAGTGTTCTTTCATCAAGGGAGACAAGACAGAATGAAAACTTGATACCTAAAAATTCTGCATCCTACCCCCACAAAATAACAATTGCAATAATTTGTGATTTTAAATGACAAAAAGCAAAATGATTGATGCCAAGCATTTAATATTCCTCAGAACCCAGAGCCTTTCCAGAATGAATGCCGGTTCCAGTTGCTTTTCTTACACGATCTGCTTTTGTTTTCATTAATGACTTACCCCTCTTTTGCCAGAAAATGTAGTACTTTGTATTAGGATAACAAACAGAAGAAGAACTGGTTTTCAACAACTGTTTATTATCGTGTGAAATGTTATAATTAACCCGCTCCATTTGTTCTCACATGTAAACACAGCAGAAGGGAGAGCTAATGTTGTCTCAGAGGCACAAATAATTCAAAACCACACCTAATCATTTGCTGCTGAATACGGTCTAACTGCAGGGGAGTTGCTTCCAAGGCGCCCTGGGAAGCACTGGGCTCCAGATCGGGAGGAAGGGCACCAAGCTGAGGGTGACCAGGAGCGGTGCTGCAGGACTCTGCCTTCCACCAGAGGCAGGTGGAGGGTCAGTGGGAGAGAGTCCCATTGTTTCTCAAAAACAATCAGTGCTGCCTCTCAAGCCCCAGCCATGTGCCTGAAGGTCACAAGCACTGTCTCCTGCTGACCTGCCCGCAGGGGTTCACCACCAGCCACCGGTCTCTACTGCCCACCTAGCTCTCCTCCCTGTGGCCACAGTCAGTGGCCCCGACCCTCCCTGCACTCCCTCACCACGCTCATCAAGGACCACCCCTCTGGCTTCTCCTCCCCACATAACCTATGTATGTGCTCAGTGAGACCAGAATAATTTTAATAAAAATATGTGCTTTTGCAATTGCAAAATATTAATAAATTTCTGCAATAATAGAATCGTTCTGCAATAATCACAGAGCTCTAATAATAAAACTATTCTCCAATACTGTTGCCACTCCTGAAAATCGTTGCTGAATTATTCCAAGATAGAGCAATATAATCATTTTCCACGAAAATTAATTTCTGTATCCTTTAATTTGTCATAAATAATGAGCGTAATAGTCAGTCTGGAACTATGTAAATTCTTTTGGAAGAGTGACTGTCGTTAATAGCATTTAACATTTTGATCAAATGATTAGTGGGGAACAAAAGAGGACGTTTTAAGAATCTCTTTTAAGGGATATTAAATGATTACGTTTATTTTTAGTTTCAAACAGTAATTGAGGTCTGAACTGGAGGACACAGAGATGGAGGCCCCTGCGTAGGACAGACGGTGGAGCGGAGGATGTTTTACGCGCGGTGTTTCAAGTGCGGGGTCACGCATTTCCGTGGTAAGCCACACGAATTCCACAGCTTGACACTGGTGGATTAAGTTGCTCCTCTTTATTAAAATTTTGTGTTCACCAGTCAGTTCATAAAATGGCTCAGCAGAATTTCAGGCCAGCAAAATTTATTCTTTCATTGTGTCACTCATCCATCCGTGGCTTCAGTGCATTTTATTGAACATCTACTGTGTGAGAAGCAGATTGACAGGCTCTGCCTCCTGAAGACAGGCCAGCTTGGACCCTCACCTGCTGGGTGCAGCAGACTCCTGAGGACTCTCTGCTGCTGCTGGTCTAACCTGTCTTTCACACTGAAGCCAAGATGATCTTTTGAAAAACCGATTCTGATTACCGTAGCTCTGGCCCGGCACTGGCCTTCCGCTGCAGCCAGGATGCGGTGTGAAATCCTTCCAGGGCTTTCTGCACCCCATGCCATCAGCCTCCCTGAGGCTCCCCTTCCTGCTCCTGTGACCACAGCTCCTGGCCTTCTAGGATCCAGGACTCTGAGGCTCCCTCACTGCCTCTGTGTCCTCAGGAAGGTGGCTTCTGCATTCCCAGACAATTCCCAACTGGAAGCTGCTCATCTCAGGGACACTCAGTCCTCGGCTGCCGCCCTGAGCTCCATCCTCCTCACAGGAGGCTGGATTTGTGATTGACAAGTGTCCCTCAGTTATTTAGTACAGACTCTCTCACAAACTCTGTGAGTCACAAATTGTGTCCACCGTAGTGACCACTGCGCAGCAGTCAGCACACCTGACGTATGTGACGGAGACTCGAAACTTAACTATTAAATATTTCATCCAGTAAGGGTGGACACCCTTCTGGTGCTGGGACACTGCAATCTCTTCCTTTGAGTGAATTAAAATTGATCTGGGCTGGGGACATAGCTTAGTAGGTAGAGTGCCTGATCATACAGCACAAGGCCCCGGGTTCAGTCCCAGCACCACACACACACAAAATAAATGAATAGATAAAAAAATTGTTTTTTAAATTAAAAAAATAAAAATCAATCCACCAATTTTTAGTCTTTCTGTCTAGTTTCTAAATTGAGATTGTGTGACCATGACAAGAAGAGACTTTGTGGAATGACTGACATAACAATCTTAGAACCCAAGGCACAGAAAAGACAAAGGAGAGAAAACACAAGGACCCTGTTAGAGAAGCAAGTTAAAGTAGACTGGATCCTCTACCAAAGCAGCAAAGGAGATGCCTTGTGTGACACCCGCCTCAGCCGCCCGGCCTCCACTCTCACAGGACCAAGTAGTGAAGTGCCAGGTTCTCAGCCAAGTTCAGCGCATTCAGCCCAGAGTAGAATCTAAGGCCCACCTGCCCACACTGAGTCACTGACTCCTCAGCTCTTAGTCCCCTTTACTTGAGCAATAAAAAGAAGAGTTTTCATTTTTACAGAACTCTTAAGAATTAAGGCAATTTCTTCTCATGTTCCATGTCATGTAAAATTGCACTGAGAAGATTGAATTGAAAAAAGAAATTGTGTAGGTGACTATGTGGGATGTGGTTTCGTAGCCTGATCTGAATCAAAAGTACTTTGAAGTAAACACAGAAATATGAATTCTAATTATGCAGATATAATTTTACACAGGACCCAATCGATTAGAATCACTACAGTTACAAAATATGCAATTTGGGAGCCAGGGGGTGGTGGTAAGCCACATGCAGGGTCCTGGGTTCCAGCCCAGGACGTCAAAGATATAAAATAAGATCAAACTTCAGAAAATAAAAAAATAATATAGGGATTTTCCTTCTTCCCCACCATGTCTTTACTCAAGATGGCGCCGACAGAGCTTCTCTTCCGGGTTGTTCCCCTGCTCCACCCTGCTAATGGTGTGAACCTTAGACCAATGACAGAGCTACACGGTGGCAGTTAACGAGGGAACCAATAGCTTGCTGCCCCGCCACTTACCCACAACCCGCCCCTTGCGGAAATCCCCTAGCGCACCCTATGTAACCCTGGTGATGGTTCAGTAAAAGGGAACTTCTCCAATGGACGGTGTGCCTTGCGTCTTAGTGTCGATTTCTTTCATTGGTGCTGAAACCCGGGAGGGGGATGCCCTCATTTATTGAGGACCCCCTCCACCAAGGCTTATCGTCCTTGTCCACCTTTTCGAGCGCCTGCTACTCCACAACCAACGCCGGTCAATTGATAGGTGAGTTCCCCCAGCGGAGGCTACTGCCCTTGGCCTGACTATAGCGGGGAATTTGACTGTGATCGTCCATCAAATCCCCGATGTCTAGTCAAGGGGAGAGACTACACCCCACCTCGGTCTACATGACCATGGTGGACTCTCTGGGGCCTCTCAATTAGCTTATTCCTGTCGGGTGGTGTGGAAGAACAGACCCCTTTTCTTTTCTCTCTCTCTCTCTCTCTCTCTCTCTCTCTCTCTCTCTCTCTTTCTCTGCCTCTGGAACTGTCCAAAAACCTGGTGCTAGGTCTTCCGTGACCACCAGCACATACCCTGGCAGTTGGACCCTCAGGTGATGATCTGATTGTCCTCCTTGCCCCGACTCTCCTGAGTCATCCGAGCAGTACGCCACTTGGGGACGTCTGAGGGGTAATCTGCTCCACTCAGTCTTCAGTCCAGAAGTCTTTTCCTCACCCACATTCTCTCTCCCGAACATGGGGGCCTCTTCTTCCCTCCCCACCGACTCCCCTCTAAAGTATCTCTTATCCAATCTGAACTGACTGTCCTTCACACCAGATATTAAACCTCAACTATTTATTAAGTTCTGCACACAAGATTGGCTTTGATATCCCTTAGACAATCGCAGTATTTGGCCTGCTGAGGGATCATTAGACCCCCAAATTCTCCAAGATTTATTTAACTTTTGTGAGGACTCAAAAAAATGGAAGGAGATTCCCTACATTGAAGCTTTTTCCCTCCTTTGCTCTCACCCCAAGCTTTCCTCCACCAATGACTCCTCTATTTCCTCTTTTGACCCGGCTGATCTCAAATTCCCACAACAGCTACCCACTTCACAGTCATCGACTTGAAGGATGCCTTCTTTTCTATTCCTCCTGCCCCTGAATCCCAGGATATTTTTGCATTCATCTGGACTGACCCCACTACCAGACACTCTCAACAATTTACATGGACAGTACTCCCCAGGGTTTCCGAGATAGCCCCCATCTTTTTGGGCAGACTTTGCAGCAGATTTGCAAGATTTCCATCCTGAATGTCCCAAATCCACTCTTCTACAGTATGTGGATGATCTCCTCCTTTGTAGTCCTTCAGAACATGCTTCCATGGACGATACTATCAAACTACTCAACTATGTAGTTCAAAAAGGGTATCGTGCCTCTCCACAGAAAGCTCAAATTTCCTGCCCTGAGGTTACCTATTTGGGATTTTCCATCTCCCAAGGGAAAAAGGCCATTACTACTGATAGGAAACATCTCATTGAAACTCTGCCAACACTGAAAACAAAGGCTTAAATTCCTTCTTTTTGGGACCTAGTTGGGTACTTCAGGGCTTGGATCCCTAACTTCTCTCTCCTGGCAAGACCTCTTTATGATCTAGCTAAGGGCTTCCAGGATGAGCCTTTGTCCTCCTCAGTGGGTAGACCCTTCCAGACCCTAAAGAGGGCTCTTCTCCAAGCACTGGCCTTGCACTTGCCTGACCTGACGCTCCCCTTCTCCCTTTATGTGCATGAGAAAGGGGGCCAAAGTTTGGGTGTTCTGGGCCAAAACTACAGCGTTACCTTTGCCCCCGTGGCTTACTTATCCAAGAAGTTGGATCCTACTGTTAGAGTCTGGCCTCCATGCTTACGAGCACTGGCAGCAAGTCACAATCTCCAAAAGGAAGCTAACAAACTTACCTTTGGCTCTCCACTCACAATTCTTTCTCCACATCACCTGAAAGACTTACTGACATACAAAGTCTTGCAGACACTCCCTCCTTCCCGGATACTTTCTCTACTTGTATCCTTTCTCCAGAATCCTGCCATTACCTTCCAAACCTGTCCTCCCTTGAATCCTGCCTCGCTGCTTCCTGTCACTTCTGATTTGCTCGACTCACCTGTGCACCGCTGTACTGAGGTCTGGAGACCTTTTTACCAAGTCCCACCTCTATTTCTGAGGGCCCCCTACCCCAATCTGATTTTACTTGGTTCTCGGATGGGAGTGCATTCACCCAGGACGGGATAAAGAGGGCTGGATATGCCGCTGTCTCTCATTCAGCCGTCATCGAGGCAAACCCACTCCCCATTAGCACCACCAACCAACAGGCTGAATTAATAGCGGCCACTAGGGCCTGTGAACTCACAGCCAGGAAAACTTTGTCCCTATACACAGACTCCAAATATGTCTTCCATATCCTGCTATCCCATGCAGCCATATGGAGAGAAAGGGGCCTATTAATATCCAAGGGCGCTTCAGTAATGAATGCAAAACTCATTTCCCAACTCATTGATGCTTCCAGGTTACCATCTAAACTGGGAGTTACTCACTGTCGGACTCACCAATCTGATTCTTCCTCTGTTACCACCGGATATTCCAAGGCTGATCAGGCTGTGTGGGCGGTAACCCTACAATTCCCCAATTCATCCCATGTGCTTGCACTCATGACCTCCGAGTAGGACCACAGTCCTGGCTCCAACGACAAGCAAGAGCAACTCTTCCATTTTCTCCACTCCCTATTTCATTGAAGTTCTCAGAGTCTTGAACTCTTTCTCCGTTCCTTTTTTCTCCTCTCAGCCAAAGACAGAGCTCTTCTGCGGCAAATCTCCTCCGCAAGTCGTATCTGTCAATGCATTAATTCTAATACCCCTTTAAAGCCAAAACCATTCCCTTCCCACCAAGCCGGCGGACATACTCCTGCTGCAGACTGGCAGATCGACTCTACTAACATGCCCAGAGTTAAGAACTTTAAATACCTTCTGGTTATGGTGGACACCTTTACAGGGTGGGTAGAAGCCTTCCCCACGTCCAACAAGAGGGCCTCCACTGTAGCCACATAATTCCCCGATGTGGGATGCCTACCTCTCTCCAATCTGATAACGGCCCTGAATTCATCTCACAAGTCACCCAATCTGTTGCTCAGGCCCTGCCTCTTCCCTGGCATTTTCACTGCCCATACTGCCCCCAGGCCTCTGGGAAAGTTGAAGGAACTAATCAATCCATCAGAGAAATGCTCACAAAACTCACAATGGAACTTAGCAGGGATTGGGTTACCTTACTCCCTCTTGCTCTTCTCCGCTTAAGGGCTCTGCCTAAGAAACCTTCACTTCTCTCCCCTTTCGAACTAATGTATGGCCGTCCTCTTGTTCCCCTGGGCATCAATCCCTCGGCCTGGCCCAACCTGGACCAATGTGCCCTACCTCTTCTTTTCCACCTTCGGGCTGAATTATGGAAATATCAGGATTGGCTCCTTCCTGATCCTGATAGATCCCAAAACTCCTTTCCCTTACAACCTGGACAGTTTGTACACTTCTGTCCCCCGGGAGATAAAGACTCATTGCATCCAAAATTGGAAGGCCCAACACGGGTTATACTATGTACTCCAACAGCTGCTAAACTATCCCTCTCAGGTCCAGGTCACCATTCGAGTCCTTGGATTCACATCTTCAGGCTAAAGTCAGCTCCCGCCTCATCCGGTTTTGTCCAGACCCCACCTCAGCAGTGTCTGTTTGTGATTCTTGTTCTTCCTCTCCCCATGAACTCTTGAAGCTCCGCTTCTCTAGCATCTCTCTCCTCAAACCACTACTAGAAGATGTCACCCAAGTCAACGTTTGTAAAAACAAGTCTCTACTGACATCAAACATTTGGAACAAATTATTATAGGAACATTGAAAAATTCCTCCTGGTCGGAGTCGTTTTACTCTTGGCTACAAATTTTGTCTGATACCCTGACCTTCCTCAATAAAACATCCCCAGCTGCCAGCCCTGCTACCTGTTTCCTCTGCACATCTCTCTCTCGCCCACTAGTGACTGCGGTACCTCTGAATGCCACCAGTTATAATTTTCCATCTACGGGGGTTCTAATCACTCCTTTCCCACATATTCCCTTGTGGGAACCTGAGGAACAACCTTCCACCCCACCTTTCCGAACCTGTATATTCAAAACCAGTTCGGAAAAATTTCTAACCAAACTTTCAATCAGCCTCTCCTCAGGAACTGGACTTATCAGCATTTGAGCACAGAGGATCCACACACATCCTCTAGGGAACGACCTTCCTCGCTGCTCTCCATGACGATGCCTGGCTCTGTCCGACCATTTCCTGCCCAGATGACTGGTGGAAGGCTGTGCAGGACTTGTGGCTGCAGGGCACATTTTATGATCTGTCCCCACCTGAGGTTACGATTTGCTCTGCCCTAATGTGGGGTCTCCTTAGCACATTCCTCCCTGAATCCCCTTCACCCTCTAAGAACGCCCCAAATCAGCAGGAAGTAGCCAGATCGAGCGACGTCCAGAATCCCACATAAAATAACAAAAAGGGAGGAATATAGGGATTTTCCTTCTTCCTCACCATGTCTTTAGTCAAGGTGGAGCCGGCAGAGCTTCTCTTCCAGGTTGTTCCCTGCTCCACCCTGCTAATGGCGTGAACCTTAGACCAATGACCAAGCTACACAGTGGTGGTTAACGAGGGAACCAATAGCTTGCTGCCCCGCCACTTACCAACAACCTGCCCCTCACAGAAATCCCCTAGCGCACCCTATATAACCCTGGTGATGGTTCAATAAAACGGAACTTCTCTGACGGTGTGCCTTGCGTCTTGGTGTTGATTTCTTTCAAATAAAATGCATAATTTTAATTTCCAAGTGAATGAATAAAAACTATTTTGACAGCTCTTATTTGTAACTACCTTAAAATTGGGCCAGTTTTACTACTATGATGCCAAATCAAAGTTAAAAATATTTTATTCTTAATAGTGGGTTTAAAGATTTCCAAAATGATATTTTCATAGGTACTCAATTAACAACTTCATAATGAATTAATTCAAATGTCTCTTTTTTCGATCTTTTTCACTGTAATCCACTATCAGTAAGTAATGAGACTTTTAAAATTATTTTTCTCCTTCAAGATTTTGTTCAATTGTGTATGCTTTTTTCATGACCATAGATGAAAGCACATAATTAATTCAAAGAATAGATCCCAAAAAAGACAAAAGAAAAAAACAGATGAATATCATGCAACTACTTTTTTTAACATAGATGCAGATGAGGAATAGGAAAGCAACAGGAAATGGTTCTCCAGAAGACAAATGCTGGAAAAGCAAAAAGGAAAGAAAGAAAGAGAGAGAGAATGGAAGGAAGGAAGGAAGGAAGGAAGGAAGGAAGGAAGGAAGGAAGGAGGGAGGGAGGGAGGGAGGGAGGGAGGGAAGGAAGGAAGGAAGAAAGGAAGGAAGGAAGGGAGGGAAGGAAAGGAAGACAGGGAGAGAGAGACAGAGGGAGGGAGGGAGGGAGGAAGAAAGGGAAAAAAGAACTCTGAAGCAACATTTAAAGAGACTTAAAAATACAATGTCACAGTTTTAATAGGCAAGATCCAGCAATAAAAATCCCCTTTTCTTTTCAGCATTGCTTTTTTTCCTCAGTACATTGAATTGAACCCAGGACTTTGCACAACGCAGCTGTGTCCCCGGCCTTTCCTAAATGCTATTTGAGCAGAGTCATGCTAAGTTACCCAGGAAGTACAGAGAACATGGCCGCCGAGTGTGAGGCCCAGACCAGCCTCACGCTGTGATCAGGCTTCTGCCTCAGACTCCCAAGTAGCTCAGCACTGCTTCTGACTGTGGAATTCACCAATCTGTTTTTAGTGTCTAAAATAACACTTTTTAAAACTTTAGATGTGTATTGAAAAGTCAATTCTATTCAACATTATATATTAAATATTTTATATATAAAGAAAATATGAATGTATTTATAGAATATATATTCAATTTCAGCTTGTTTATAATATTATATATGAACCTAGTAGATATTCAAAATAATGCAAAAAACATGATACAAATCAAGTTTTATTCCAATTCCAGATACCACAAGTTATTTATATTCTTTCAAAAATGGTCTATGAGCTGGGCACGGTGATGCTTGCCTGCAATGCCAGCAGGTCAGGAGGCTGAGGCAGGCGAATTGTGAGTTCAAAGCCAGCCTCAGGAACTCAGCAAGACCCTGTCTCTAAATAAAATATAAAAAAGGCCTGGGGTTATGGCCCAGTGGTTAAGCACCTCTTGGTTCAATCCCTGGTATAAAAAAAAAAGTTTATGCATATTAAATATGCAAACGTGTATATCCATACTTGCTTTTTTTTAAATATAAAGACAGGTTCCTTTTTTACATAACTTTCACTTATTTGTTTTAAATATATAATGAGTTTCATGGAAAGTGTTTCCATCAGCAAGAAGAAGCTACATTATCGTTTTTAAGTGTTCAGATGATTCTAATTTACAGTGGAAATGTATATTCTGTAATTTGCTTAAATAGCTCACTCGATGCATATTTTGTCTGCTTCCAGGAGCTTGCTATTACAAACAGTTCTATAGTGAAATCATGCACATGTCTCTCTGCTATGCAACTCCAAGTGTAGGATAAATTGCAAGAACCATAAACAAGAAGGCAAAGGGTACGGCCTCTCTTGTGTTAAAATAAATCGCCTAAATCGCCGCTGCTCTCCAAAACACTTGCGCCTAATTAAGCTCTCACCAAGAACTCTATCCCACAGGAACAGCCAATACTAGTTTTTCTAAGATTGTTTATTTTTACACTAGTTTTTTTAAAGCCGTTATTGTTGTAACTTTTATTTAATTCTGAGATAAACTGAACATATTTTCACATCCATGATCCAGTGCAATTTGGCTTCTATTAACTGCTCTGGCCTTTGCTGACTTTTTTCTTATTGCTTGAAGTGATTTCGATTTTAAAGAAAATAGCCTTTTATGTGTTCACAGAGCTGCAAATTCACCCCCACACTCACTGTTGTGTTTTGGTTTTGCTTATGTTTTTGTCATAAAATTTTATATGTTTTTTCTGTAAACTTCTTTTCCTCTGCAAATTCTGGGCTTTCCCCACTGAAAGACAGTAAAAATATTCTCCTTCTGCATGTAATCCCAGTGTCTGGGAAGGCTGAGGCAGGAGGATTGCAAGTTCGAAGCCAGCTTCAGCAACTTAGCGAAGCTCTAAGAAACTTAGGGAGACTCTATTTCAAAATTAAAAATTTTTAAAAGGGCTGGGGATGTGGCGCACTCGTTAAGTGCCCCGGGTTCAGATGATATTTCTTATTACCTCCACAGAGGTATGTTTTCCAGACATAAAGCTGCATCTGTTTAAATGGTCAGATTTTTTCAGTCTTGATGTTTGCACACCAGTGAATTCATGGCCACACCAAGATGTGGACGGCTGCATGACTCCTGAGGATCGCTTGTGCCTCTTTAGTGCCTTCTGTCTCCACCGCGGGCAACTGCAGATCTGCTCTTTGTCATTAAGTTTAGTTTACATTCCCTGGAATTTTATATAAATTGAATCAGCATGTCCTCTTTTGGATCTGACCGCTTTCAACCAGCAACTTGACTTAAAAGTCCATCTGAATCGTCGTAGGCCTCTGTAGTTTTTTTCCTGTTTATTGCTGAGCAGTATCGAATTGTATGGATACTGCACTTATTCACCCACTTACCGGAGGGATATTTGGAGTGCGTCACCCCTGAGCTTTTTTGCGTAAAGCTGTTAGAAGCACGCATGTGCAAGTCTTGGTGCAGAAGTATGTTTTCATTTTCTCTCAGCATCTACACATGAAATGTATTGACGGTTGTAAGTTAATTTTTAAATAGGCTGCTAATATTTCTCCAAATTATTCTATTTTACATTTCCACAAATAGTGCATCAAAGTTTTACTACTTCTTTGAGAGTTTAATTTTATTTTCATTGTAAATATTTGACACATCTAAAGTTTATTTTGATTCAAATAAGAGATAAAGCATTACATGATTCTGAAAATCTAAGCAGATTTTCCCAATAGCATTAAGAGAATCATTTTATTTTCCCCACTTCTCTGAAATGGGATTTTTCACGTATTTGGGGCCATTTCTATATTTGTTGTTCTGTGTTTCGCCTCTTCATGTACCATTTTTATCTTATCTTAAAGGTAGGTGTATTCGATAAATTTGCTCCACCTACAAACATAACAAAAGCCATTATCAAGCTGGCGCATGCAGAAACCAAAAGGAAATCCATACCATTATTTGATGGCCCCTCCAGAGTCCCCTGGGCCCTGACTGCTTTCTGCAGAATTTCACTCAATGGTAGCATCCGAGACCCAGTTCTCTCCCTTTGTCTGTTTCAACGTGCCCACAGTTGACCTAATCGGCAGCGGAAAGGAAGGTGGTTTGTAGCAGTTTTCAAAGGCAGAGGGAGGCAGCTGGCACCCTGAGACAGAGGGAGGAGACTGGCCTCCTTCCTGGACACCCGGACAAGGGCGACCATTGCTCCCATCTGCCGACTTTGTCTTCCCCCAGCCGAGCACAGGCAAGTACACCGGAGACACCACACAGGCTGGAATTAGGAATCCACAGATGGAAGGTGGTGAGGAAAATCAGCCACTGCTCTCTCCATGATTGTAGGACTTTGATACATCATGAGCATTATTCCCACCTCATGACTCTTTTTTCACTAATTTCCTTAGGTGTTCTTATCTGTATTTCTTTATAAGCTTTGGGATCAGGTTGTCAAAGTGCTTTAAACCTCTAATTGTGTTCTTAATGGAATATCATAACTAAGCATTATAATCAGGAACACCTTAGGATCTTTAAAATGTCAAGACGTTTTATACAGAAAGAACATCATTTATCATTTATTCTAGATTCAAAACTGATCTTCTAGTAGAATGTTAGCATTTTCTTCATATAGTTTGTAAACTTTCTTTTTATGAAGTATATAAGATTTTATTATATTTATTAAAATATAAACAGGATATTCTTCCATTTATGTTATATTCTGCTCATATATGTGTATATAATATATATATATATATATATATATGAGCTATTGGCATCTAAAAATTAATTTTGAAAGCAACTGCTTTACTAAATTTTTCTATTATGTTCTACACACATAACAAAGGCCATTTTTTATATTCTGTATAGAATTTCTCTTCTTAAGTTTTCCAAGTATATAATCAGATTTCCTACTATCAAATTTAATCATATCTTCACATTTTTCACTTTTCATACCACTTTTCTCCTTTAAATAAGATCTAACCTTCTACCAGAGCAGAAATCAATCTATTGGTAATATTCACAGAATGCTTCTCGTATTTTACAGTTAAGCACATGAGGCCATATTTATTAGAAATACCTTTTTCCCATATGAAGAAAATCTTTGTCTTGGCTAATTACCATGAAGAAAATTGAATTCTACTAACTTCCTTTTCAGGTGCAATTGTTTTTCTTTTAATTCTTTGTTAGGTAAAAGATTGCGAACTAGCCATGATGCAGACCTTGCTTTTTAAGGTGCAATTTTTGATGGGATATGCTGAAGAAAATTAATAGATTAATAGAATATTAATAGATTTTTATATCCATTAATAGGAAGTTAATAGGCTTTCTAATAGGAACCATCCTTGCATTCCTGAGATCAAATAGAATTGGCTGTGCTGTGTGACTTGGTGAATATGCTGCTGCATTCTACCTAGGGTTTGCTTTGCTGTGTTTATACCTATAATTAGTTATCTCTTATCTGTAATTACTTTGAAAATCTTTTCATTATCTTACTAATGGATTGTTAACATTAAAGATTTGGGCCAAACATCAAGATAAAATGCAATGTGTGGGACATTCCTCCATTCCACAGTAGGCTTCACATCTCGTGAAGAATTCACGTGATAACGATCTTGAACTGGCCGTGCAATAGTTAAAGCCCAACACCTTCCTTAAAATCTTAAATGCTTGAAATTTGGTATGAAAGAGAAGGTTTGTGAAAGAATCTTCAAGAGCATAACTCAGTGTTCTAGGGATCGCCACCCCAATTGACTAGTGTCAGGTCAAACAAAGTGAGGTTCTGCAGAGTGTCCTTAGAAAGCATCCTTTGAGCCCCCCAAGGCCTGAGGTTCATGCCTCAACCCTCCAGGGGTCTTTGCAACAGAATGGAAGGCTGGAATGGGGATACTGAGACCTGGAGGTTGCATCCTTTCTCTCTGAAGGGGGTCCCGTGGGGATCAATCATGGAAAAGTATGAGGCCTACACCCAGGCAGAGGTCCTTGTGAAGCTGCCCGCCCAGGCAGCTGGGCGAAGGCGCTGCAAGTTGAAGGTTCAGAGGGACCACACGCGAGGCCCCAAGTGGAGAGTGGGCTCTAAATCTCTGTGATGCCCAGAAATAGTAACCACACCTGTCCAGTGTGGCACCAGGGGTCCACCTGACGCTGTGAACACAGCCCTGGCAGCTCTGCAGCTTATTTCTAAAATGGACATGTTTCTTTCTCCTCCTCTAAGCAGGGTTCCCTTCCTTCCCCACCCTAGGCAGTTACCTGTCCTGAGCACACACCCGCCATAGGAATGAAGTCACCCAGGCTGTGGGGCTGGCACCAGAAGATCTCAGAAAGCACTCTTCCCCAAACTAACAGGTGAATCTCACTCCAGCAGAGAGCACGTGGAGTAGCCCCGAGCCGCCTCTCAAAGGCCCTGCTCTTGCTGAGGCGCAGAACCACAGCCTCCGGGACAGGAGTCCTCTGCATCTCCTTTGCTAGCCAAGCCATAAGCCTTCTTTTTCCTTTTTCTCAAAACCGTGTCCTCATTATTGGATTAGCACTGGGGACAAGGGCTGAGCTTTCAGCAATAGGAATGGAGTTCCTGTCTGCCTTACTCTTCCATCATCCAGAACTCCTCCCACAATCCTGCTGCCTGTTGATTCTAAATTAAAGAAGAGCAAGGAGAACAAGAGGCGAAGGAGATAAGGAGAATAGAGACTGCCCTCTCACACTACAGGCGGTCCACTCAAGGGAGATTCCGGCTGGAAGGGAAGGAGAGCAGGTAGCTTAAGTCGTCCAAGCTTCTAACCGCTGTAAAGGACAAGGTGTTTTAGAAATCTACAGCTTAACGCAGTGGGCCAAACACAGTGGTGCTTGTCCCACTTTAAGAATGGCCAGAGTCAAAATAACATTTGGCTTTTCACCTCATTTTATGCGTCTTTTAACTGATCCACAAGACACAGAATGTACATATTAACAAAGTGTCATGTGAAGTTTCAATATATGGCACATTCTGCAATTTTAAATCAAGTGAAATACATCTGTCTCTCCAACATTTACCATTTCTTCATAGTGAGACCATTCATAGCTTTTCTTCTGGTTGTTGAAATAAATAGTACAAAATTGTTTTCTATAATTTGCTTTTATAATTACATCCCAATGGGCTGTGGGCAGCATGCAGTGGTACGGCGCTTGCCCAGCATGGGTGGGACTCTACACACCAAAACAAGAAAGTAACAACAATAACAAGAACAATAAATTACATTCTAAGAGCTCCTCTTATTTAATTCATAAGTAGATATATTAATGAGATTTTGTATCCACAGACTATCAGATTCAAGAACATATTTAGAAACTTTTCCTATTTCTTGGAGATTTTCTTTCTCCCTGGAGGTCACTTCCTATGCTGGTCACTTTTAAGGATAACCAGCTCCTGAGGTCTCTTTATCATCGGGGTCCCAGGGCTTCTCGACCCTTCCTGGGGTATTTCACTATCACTCACTTTCTAAGAGATCATCCGAGAAGCCTTGGCAACCCCAGAGCTGTTTATTACATCCACTGCGGGGGGACCGACTCCAGGGAGTCTCAGGAGTGTCTGGGAAGGCAGCGGGGGAAATGTAGGATTCAGGGCCTCGGGTGCATTGTTTTAATTTGTATCTTTAAAGGTAAGCAAATGGCTGTTATTGATACACCAATTTAAAAAATGTTGGGAAAAAAAGAAAACAGCTGTTCTGGGGCAGAGTTTGTGATGTGACGGGTTTGAGTCTTTGCGCCCATGTGTGCAGAGCAGGGCTGAGAAAGGTTCTCTCGGACAGTCTCCGTGAATAAGCTGGACTCTTGGTTTACAAACCGTTTTAACTAACTAGCACTTATCAGGAGTAAGGTTTTTCTGAAGGAAAAAACCAAGTAATCAATAACTGTCCTCAGCATCGCTTAAAATGGGGCGAGGTAAGTAGGCTCCCTCACAGAATTTTAATGTGGGTACAGAGCACATGCTCAGTCCCCATCTTGAGGAGTGCGAGCCGCCGAGAAGGGCTGTGCAGCTCAGACTCGCGTCCTGAGACCCGGCCAAGGGAGCAGCCCTGTCAGGGCCTCACAGCTCAAGGACTGAGCGCCACCAAAAGAACTTAGAGACGCCAGAGAATTTGTCTGATCAGCTGCAGATTGACCGGGGTCTCAGAGTCCCTGGGATTCAGAAATGACTTTAGAAATAGCCTAAGACTAAGAAACATGCCTTTGCTTTTTAGATTTTGTCTTCATACAAAAAGAGAGTTGGTTGAGCCAGTTGCCTCCGCTGCCCCCACAGGGGCCTCCGTTTGGCAAGACCTTCAGGATGTTCACAGAACTGTATCCCCCCTCCCCTGCTCGCCCACACAAAAGATCGAGAATAAGATTATGAAAAGGAGTTGAAAACAAGAAACAAAATAGTGCGTTAAAAAGTATGTGAGATTAACTCATTAAAGGATGAAATTGAATCACAATTCCAAGTATTCTGAAATAAAATAAAAATGGCAAACTTTTCACTAAGAGGACAAGAAAGCTCCTATGACTGGTCATCCGGTCGATGGTCACCTGCCTGCGGATGACACCTCTGTGGTCAACCCAGAGAGTGTGGCCAGTAGAGGCGGGGCCTTCCTTCACTCAGCCGTGCTCAAAGCTGGAGCCACAACATCTCATGTGATGGAAAAACCCCTGGGGCCACATTCTGCAGAGAGTGTCTGAAAAATGGAGACTTCAGGGCTCAGTCTGTTTAACACAGAGACTTTTCAGAGGAACGTAACCGTCTATTCTGGAAAGCAAAAACGTGCCAGTAGGTATCAGGTGGTACCTTGGCCCTGGGGTCTGAGTGAAGAGGGGCATTCGTTTGCCTGACACTCAGGTGTCAAATTCTGTTCAAGACTCTGAAAACTAATACTGTCGACTTTTTATTCTACGTACATAAAATGCATTTGATTTATTTAACCCGCACTATTCAGCATTCATCTATCATGTATTTAATGTTGTTTAAGGCAATTGAAAGGCATAGCTTTTAAGTATAATTCGATACTTACCTCATGATATTTTTGTCGTTCCCTTAGTCATCTCACCCTCAGTCATAATGACATTACAAAGAAATGCAGGCATTTTTTTCCATTGACGTAACTCAGGGTTTGGAACAGCAGCACCACTAGCCTTTGGGGCTGGACTGTAAGGTGCAAGGGCGCCGTCTTGTGATTTAGGATGCGGGCAGCCCACTGGATGCCCGAAGTCCCTGCTCCCTCCTACCACCTACTGTGACAACCAGAACTTTCTCAGGTGCTGCCAAATATCCTGGGGAGGGGAGGGAGGAGAGGAGTTGGGGGAAGGGGTGGCGCCCGCTTGAAATCACAGCTGTAGAACATGAAGGCCTCTGGGTTGACCGTTTAGCCATCTCAGCCCTGGGAGCCCCTGGACTCCATGGATCATGGTAAACTGACTGGTCCTCAGGTTACTTCCGAGCTCTCCTCACTGGATCGCACCCTGCAGGAAAGAATCGGAGCGGGGCCTGTCTGCATTCGCCTCTTCAGCCAGAAGGAGCTGTGGGTTGCTGGAGAGCCTCCCCTGATGCTTCCTCCCTCCCAACAGAGCCCAGGATGGGCTCCACGGGGCAGCTCCGTGTCACCTCCCGTAGCAGATCCCACGAACTGAGTCTTAACCATTTGCATTAAATGCTGTTTTCAGTGACAAATCTCATCGGTTTAGTGAGCCACATCTTAAGCAAAACAAACGGTTCTGGATACAATGAAAGGCTTGTTTTGGAACTAAAATCTACCTTGGTTTCGTGACAGGCTGTGATTGGAAAATCATGACGGCAGTTCACTCTACCCTGAACTACTAGCTGGGAAGAGTCACGAATTCCCCACTTCCTGTTGTTCTCAGAGAGCTTCCCTCTCTCCCGGGGGTGAGCTGAGCCGTGGAAGAGCTGCTGATCTTCCTCCTACTTCTCTTTCAAATTGCAGCATGAATAATACTCTGATCTTAGTGGCGCTTCATGAAAACTGCACTTGGCTTCTTATTTCAGAAGCTCTTCCATGGAAACGTTTTGCTTTTTAAGCTTATCTTCTTACCACTTCGTACGTGCAGCTTATTCACTGCTTGTTCACACGGGAAGGACAAAGGTACCAACCAAGGAGAAAGCCCTTTGGTGGGTGAGCTGCCTCTGCCTGTCACCCAAAACGAAAGCCTTCTTGAGAATCGAGGGAGTTCAATAAATAAGGGCCGTTGTAGTGGGAAGAGGAGAACCCAGTGCCCAGTGAAGAATAGGGCCTCATTTTTAGGAAATGTAATGTCCCCTTGGGTTTCTTTATTCATTCATGGGGTAAGTACTCACTGTTGATTTATTCCACCAGAACTGACCGAGGCCTTGATATGGGCCAGACCCAGTGTTCTGTGCTGAGAAGGCTGGGTAACCACCAGGGGCTTCAGTGTTGTCTACAGGGAATTGGTAACATGAACGTGTTGCTATTTGAAAAGAACTCATCCGACAAGCAACAGATCATGTAAGGAAAGTTTAAAACAAAATACAACTGAAAAAATCAGAGTCCAGCAGCTAATGACACGAGCCTGTGCTTTTTGTTGGTCTTGTGTTCTTGGTGGTGCTGGGACCCAAGCCAGGCCTCCTGCATCCCAGGAAGGTGCTCTGGGCCAGGCTGCAGTCCTGAGCCTGTCCTGGGCACTGTGCCCGCCCCGTGCACGTCAGCACAAGTGTTCTGCAGAGAAAACCCACCAAAAGCACAGGAGAGACAACTGCGTGAACAATGGGGATGGCATATTATTTACCCCCATGTGAATTTACAATTAACACAAAACTGCAGTTCCCCAGGAGCAGGGGAGGGAGTTTCTATGGCTCCAGTTATACTCACTACCATGTTAATTCAAGAATGGTTTGGAAGTATTCATTAAGCCAGAAATGGTCTGATCTTTTCATATATATAGCTCATTTCTAGAAACACCCTCCAGAAATAAAAGCTCAGAGTACAGCAACACACACACACACACACACACACACACACACACACACAAGGATGCTGACTTTGCTTTGTTTTGGTAGCTAAGAAATCAAATGTTCCTCATGAGGGAAAATAAAAATAGACCCATTTACTGGAGTAGCAATTAAATATAGAGGTAAAGCTAAATGCAGTAGAATAAAAAAATGGTCAAGATACATTTGCTAAATGAAAAAAACTCCAATTTCACAAAAGCACGTTTGTGTAACAGCATATGTATAGAAAAAAGCTAAATTCTACGTGGCCACTGAAGACTGACTTCCTAGATTATTCACTTCCGTAACTTTCTTACTTTTGTTAATTAAAAAAATACGGAGGCTATGAAACTTTCTGTCCAGAGAACCTTCTTCACGGGGTTTCGCACGGCGGGATCAATGCCCAGTTCTGTTGCTTTCAGGAGTTACATGTCTGAGGGCAGAATCGCCGGCCCTGGGGAGCACTGCTATCCCAAGTAGTTCCTTAAACAGGTTTTAGCTGGTCTTTCCCGGAAGAAAACGTAAATTATTTAAGAACTCACACCCTAAGTCCTAGACTCCTGGAGTGCCTGACATTTCTCAGCAAATTTGCCAAGAGTCACATATTCCGGCTTTGCTTTCTAACGACGGCATGTGTGGCTGCGCTGTAGGTGACTGCGAGGAATTCGGAGGAAGCTCCTTGCTGCTTCTGCGTCTTCCCCCATTGGATCTCCATCCTTTGCAACGAATTAGGTTGGAACAAGAAATGACACTAGCAGCCCAACTCATGAGATGCTACTCTAGTGGGGCAGTTGCTGTGCCAGTTACAGACTGAAAAATTGTCATTTCAGCTCAGAATGTGCTGGAAATCAGAGAGCCCTGGTCGGGCTCCGACCCCACATACCAACTCAAACTACTGGTTCAGAGACCGCACTTTCTTCCTTGTGTTTGTTTCCAACTACAATTTAAAAATATTTGGGTCACAGTTCATCAGCACTTCTAGCACCATGTGTTGGAAAACCCTTACGCTGTCCGAGTCTGCCATTTTAACTGAATAAAAGGTTTGTTCAAACCTGAGTCCAGATAATTCAGGAAACTCTATATGGAACAGTCCTGGGGGTCATCCTGGCCAGAAAGGAGACTCTGGTCTTTGACAGCAAGGGAGGTCGATTCCATCTTTTGTTCTCTAGAGTATATAAATATATATACATCAATAAAAATAGCAGACATCATGATTTTTTACTCACATGTCCATGATATTTAGAAACTATCCATCAAGACATCAGGGCAGGGGCTGGGCTGTGGCTCAGTGGTGGAGCGCTTGCCTCGCACATGTGAGGCACTGGGTTCAATTATCAGCATCACATATAAATAAGTAAATAAAATAAAGTCTGTCATCATCTAAAACAATATTTTTAAAAAGACATCAAGGCAGGGGCAAGAAGAACAGAGATCAGCAGAGCTAAGTGCACCTCAGATAAAGCACACAGAGTGGCATGCACAGGAGAATTTCACAATGGAGTTGCTAAGGAGACACTTAATAAATACTCTGTTATGGTGACTTATGAAGAATATAATTGGAGTCAGTGGAAAAAAATAAGTAAAATAATTAACTGATAGAGAAAAGCTTTTTTAGTACTAAATAATAATAATGAAACTTTGAATTTATGTAGCTTTATAATACATATCCTTTGAGCTCAGAACAAAAGACTATTTTCAGTTTTGCTTTTTGCAAATCACTTACCAAGGACTAAGTGCATGGGTTGCTTGACAATGTCACCACATCGTCATTTTTCCAGTTACTCATAGGGCACATTAAAGATACTAAAGAAATAGCAAAAGGCAAACAAAACGTCAGTTGACATAGAATAATAATAATAAACAGTAAGTAAACTTTCCCAAGTGAAGAAAACCAGAGTTATTAGAATTACTCAGAAAATAAGACCCAGATCATCTGAACCTGACCTTCCAGTCATTACAAAGACATGTTTGTCTCAATGGAAGGAGAATATGGATTTTATTTAACATTTTATTAGGTTGCATGATTTCTTTTAAGCATGTAAACACATAGAATAGGGATCTACTGCTCGTGGTTTTGGTTTCTGGGGTGTCTGTCTGCCTGGGCCCCACATGGGTGAAGCAAGGCCATCAACACCCCACGGTGAAGGCAGCCACCACAGTGTCACCAGGCCTCACGAGGTCTCCAGTTTTGAGAAGACTCACATGCACACTCCGGTAATCCTAAAGGTGGGGTTTGTAGGTGGAGAGTGGAGCAGTGCGAGGAACCGTCTTCCCTTGCTCACCCCCAAAGCCCCCCAGCGCGCTGCTGGAGACTAGAGGCTCTATGAACCGGGTGATTTCAGGCAGTGGTCCCTGGGACTAGGGAAAGTGGGCAGAATGGAAGGGGAAGGAGGGAAGGCAATCTAAGCTTGTAGTGGCCTGCTGGTTCCTGTTGGGCGCGAGGGTTCCCTCCTGTTGGGGACCTGTCACCTGCTAAGAAGAACATCCCCCAGCCTTGTCCACCCAGGTGACTCACGGAAGGCTGTGCATCCACTGCCCCTCCACCACCGAGTCCCTGGGTGACGACTCTTGCTAGTTCGGGTTTCTGCACCTACTGGTGCGATGCGTGGGCGGAGCGTCTAGAGAAGTCAGAGAGGCTGGAGGGGAAATCCGACAGACAGGCCCTGCCCTGCGGTGGAGCTGAGTCGCCCTCAGGCGGATTTGTGGGCAGCCGGTTACCATGGCAACGGCTGGAGGGAAGGCAGGCTGAAAAGAGGCGAAGCAGGCACCAGAGTGAGCAGACCCAGTTCCCCAGGAGGGCTGGGCGGGCCCCGTGGGTACGTCCGTGCACACGCTCCAGAGGTGAGTAGGTGCCAAGGCGCAGCGATGGAGGGCGCACCATCTCCTAGGGCTGCCAGAGCAAAGCCCCAGAGCGGGGGGTTCAAACAGCAGGCAGCCGCTAGCAGTCCAAAGCCAAGGAGTGAGCGGGCTGGTTTCTGAGGCCTGCCGGGGAGACCTGTTGTCCCCTAGCTTTTGAGGACGGTAGACGGTTCCCAGGGATGCGGCGCTGCAGGCTCGGGCTCCGTGCGGTTGGGTCTGCAAGTGACCCTCTCCTACATACGCAGCAGTCCAACTAGATGGAGGGCCCACTCCACTGCGGGGCGACTCCACCGTCACTAATGCCGTTCTGCAATGGCACATCCTCAAACCAGGCCCGTCCTGGGGTGCGGTGAGCTAGGACTCCAACACTCTGAGGACGGCAGTTCAACCCGCAGCCGTGAGGAATCACCCTAGGCTGACAGAGTTCAGGAAAAACGATGCAGATGCTTAGAACTATTCAGAAAATTACAGTAATATGTTTTGACTGAAACTTCGGTTGAGAAAGTGGCATCAGAGAGGTTAAGTAAGGCCTTGGCCAGGCCACCAGGGTTTAGGACCGGCGTGGGCGCGGTCCTGCGGGGAGCCCTCAGAATCCCTGCCTGCACGGGACGGGTCTGTGCTGACTGTCAGGCCCCGCACGTCAGAGGATGGGATGGGAATATTTAATTAATAATATAGTTTTATGTTTTTCATGTTTCTTTAGATTGAAGGACTTTCTACACTCCTCTTTGTAACTTTCCTGACTTCTGCAACACATTTCCAATGGCATTAATATTTAATAAGCTCCTCCTGAGCACTCCTGCTTCAGAATCCTGGATCCCTTTTGATAAAAGAACAATAGAAAAGTGCACTGCTCCTTTTGCATTTCATTTCTTAAACATCAAAGTCGGTAAAAAGAGGGAAAAAGAAGACGTGAAATATGAGACCTTCTAGACAGAACTTTTAGTATCCTTACTCAAATGACATTAGTCACATAGGAAATCTGCACTTGTGACCACAGTTGTAACATGTAAAACAGATTTAAATCACAATGCCAAGAGAACATGATATTTGTTAGTGGTATCATATTATGCTAGTATATAGTATTATATCCACAAACTATAGAAATTATCCCTGAAAGTATATTTTTAAAATGTATACTTTTAAAATGTAATCTCATTGAAAGTTGCTTCAAAATTAGAAATATCCATAGAACATATTGTTACTTTGAATTAATTCCAGTGGACAGCCATGGGGTAGTCCATTCCAAGTGCCTTGGGTGTCCAAATAATGATAATTTGTGCTCAGCAACTTCCTGGAATCTGAGGTCGGGTGGTTAATGCAGGAAGGCACGATGGAGCTGCTTGATTGGCATCCGGAAGGCGACTGCCTTTCTCAGGCTCTGACCCCCTTCCTCTCTTAGGCTCTCCTAGGTAGGTCTTCTCCGCTGGAGACTGGAGGGTCTGTCTCTATGCAGGGTCTGGCTTACAAGTGCTAACAATACGAGCAAAGAAGTGGACTTGATGTTCAAAGGGCCAATCCACGTGTGGGCTGGGCTTGACAGGGAGAAGAGAGCCATTTCCATATTATCACAGGCTGGGGACAGCCAGCCTTCGACCAGGCATTGAGAATGTGGGGCCTCTTGCTGGTCCCCATTTTACTCCTGTCACAGAGGTTGAAGGGAGTGGGCTTGGATTTGTAGAAAACCAGACCCCATGGGGGGCTCTTCCATGACACACATGTCAACGTGTGCAGATTTCCGCCTGAGAGGACACCACTGGAAAGGGGACGCAGCATATGGCGGAGCGGGCCGCAGCACCCTGGAGAGGGAGGTCTGCAGAGGCAGGTGGTAACTGCTTAATTGAAATTCTATTCCTGTCATTGAGCCTCACAGTGGGAGTGAATCTGTGATTACAAGTGAGTTTTGATACTTCGTTCCTGCTCTCCCTACCAATGGGTGAGGATGGGCATTAATTAGGGGAGACCACAAAGCAACTTCCTCTGGAGAGGGAGGCAGGGGAGGGCGAGGTGGGATGGAAACACAGGGCGGGGGCCGGAGCAGGGGAGCGGGACGTTCTTGGCCCTTTATATTGCTGAAGGAAGGACAGGGAAATAATTTGAGCTGAAAAATCCCATCTCCTACAGGTGGGTAAGAGGGAGGGTAATCACAGTGAATTTCATTCCCATCGGCCTTCCTCCAATTGTGCAGCCACCTCCATCCAGCCCTGGGAGCCTCCATTATCTGAAGGAGCAGGGGTGACACTGGCAAGTCGTCCACTTAGGAGGGGAACTGAGAATAAAGTCGGGAGCCCAGGAAAGTGCGCTGGGAGGGGCCACGCCTCTGCTCTAGGAAACGGAATGATTTATTCAGAGGAGTTAACTATTGATTTCATTTCAAATGGGGGGTGCTGGGAGCAATCAATACGCCCCATTAACTCCCTAACAGGCTTCAGCTTCACAGAACTAGTGCGGAAAAGAGGACCGTGGTCCAGCTGCTACTAAGAACTACCCTCGGGAAGGAACCACACCGGGGTGGGCCTGGGAGATGCCTTGGGAACGTAGGTAGAGGTGCCTCTGACATAGGCACCTGGAAAAGGTTGGATCCACAGTGTGTCCCGCAAACCCCTGGATCTGAGACCACCAAGAACTCAGGCGTATTGTTTTTACTTGTAAATACTCTTGTAAGATTATTTGTAGCTTCAATCATTTTTCCAGTCCCATTAAAAAATGTGCTCTTGGGAGATGGAACAAGAATAGAAGCAGGTTTAGAGGAACAATCCCAGATAGGGAAGCAAAGGAAAACTGACTCAGTCAACGGGAACATTTTTTCCTCATCATTATCAATAGATCCACATCCTCCAGAGCATAAGAAGAAAACAATGATAAAATAATAGCCAAGATCTATGCTGGTCTTATTATAATTACACTGGCATATGATATTCAGTGATATTTTATTTAAATAACTATACTCACATGTTTCTATCCATGACAGACCAGTGGACCCTTGCCATTGATCTCTCTGCTCTAGAACAATCCAGTACGTGGAGCAGTGATTTGCCTGGCAAATCTACTCGCTTACCAAACCTCCTTGCGCATGAGTCACTTCCGACCAATGAGTCATCAAGAGACAAAGTTACAACCAATGTGAAGATTTGAATTGCCTTCCTGAAATCAAACAGCTCTTCATTTTATAAAATGGGATTATTGTTCCAATAGGGTGAGCAAAAGAGCGTGGCTTTATAGACTGGGTGCTGGGGACGGAGAGACAGAGAGCAAGACAGATTGTTTCAAGATTACTTTCCTCGTACAAGCTGAGGAGGGGAGACTTCCTTGTTATGCTGGCTAAAATTGGCTTGGTTTAGGGTTGGGCTTTCTCCCTCCTCCTCCTCCTCCTCCTCCTCCTCCTCCTCCTCCTCCTCCTCCTCCTCCTCTTCCTCCTCTTCCTCCTCATTCATGTCCTCTCTTCTCTCTCTCTCTCTCTCTCTCTCTCTCTCTCTCTTTCTCTCTCTCTCTCTCTCTCTCTGTCCCTCCTAATTTCTCAGTCAGATAAAGAACTTAGCTCTGGCTTGGCCATTTGGAACACTAGCATAAGCAACTCCATTTTGGTTTGTTCTGTTGGGACGAGCGTAGGACCTCAGTCCAAATCTCTGTTCTCTTACAAATTTTATTTAAGAATTATAAATGGGAATCTTAGGGAAGTACTATTAGAAGATGTCCTTAAAGGAGAATAGTCTCTTTCTGTCTTTTCCTCCTTTCCCATTCTAGCCATCTGGCAATGGACATGAAGGCTGGTACCACATCAGCTGTCCTGAACAGTGCACTGCCTTGAAGATGGAAGTCGCTGCTACCATGTGTAGGTAGAGAAAAAAATATGAATGGGAGATGAGCGCTGTGATTGTGGAGTTACCATGCCAGCAGGGTTATGTTGTGGTTGTTTCAATGTTAGATAAAAACATTTTTAATTCTTTTTAAAAAAATTTAAAAGCAGCCAACCTCATCTTTTTTTTTTTTTTTTTTTTTTTAATTTTCTTTGTGGAACCAGGGATTAAACTCAGGGACAGTCGGCCACTGAGCCACATCTCCAGGCCTATTTTGTATTTTACTTAGAGACAGGGTCTCACTGAGTTGCTTAGGGCCTCGCTAAGTTGCTGAGGCTGGCTTTGAACTCGCGATTCTCCTGACTCAACCTCCCAAGTCGCTTGGATTACAGGTGTGTGCCACCATGCCAAGCTCAACCTCATCTTAACTGATGTACACAACTAGAATATATATACATACATATATGTATACACACACACACACACACACACACTCACACACACACATTCCTTGAAAGCAGACATTTTCCATTTTGTTCAGAATGGCTTCTGGACAAAGGCCGACCCACGATAGAGACTCTGACACATACTTATGGGATCCTTGTGTGACTTCTCCCCGCCGACCCAGAGTGCTTCCCTGATGGTGTCACTAACCCTTCTCTCTACTTCCTGACCTTTGACCTGTGGTTCACTGCATTGCTTCCGGCTCTGCCAGTGTCTGCGCCTCGGCTGCCGGCAGACTCGTCTTGCCCTCCCCACTTGGGTGAATGCATCTCCCAGCCAAAAATGCACAAAACATAAATCCACAGAAAATGGAAACTATCCTGTTATTCTCTTTTTAAATTTGGCTTTAAGAGATGCAGATGAGGGGTCACTGTACATTGGAGGATGACATCACCGAAAAAAATTATACCTCGATCTTCTCAAATGTAAAGTAGCCATTCCCTGAGTCATTATCAGCATTTTATAGTGGAGCTGTCATGCAAATTCCAAAGTCAGTGCCGATGTGAGAATGTCCCCGCCTGCACGCTGACCCAGCGGTGGAGATGGACTGCAGGAGGGTCCGGGGAGCTGAGGAGCGCCTGGCTGGAGATTCAAACGCCCAGTCAGCTGAGCAGAGGGAGTCACCCCTGGCCTCTGGGGTGAAATCAACAGTGGGAAAAAGTGCGTCCTGGAAAGGGGTTTTAAAAGAAGCAGGATTCTCTGCCATTCAAATTGGATATTTTCGGGTTTGTTTTTAGCTCTTTTTACAAGTTCCTAAGATAAGGGATGTAGGATGAGTTGAGTAATTGAGTTAAATTAGAGAAATAGACCACTCCGAGGATGGAAGCAAATGAATTTTCTAGTCTGAAACTCTCATTTGCTGGTCTGAAACTCAATTATTTGTCTTTTAAAAAAATTCTCTGGTGCTTCTAAGATTTCCTCTTATTTTTATTTTTCCATCAGTTTCATTAGTGTGAAAGCATTTCTTTCCCTATAATTTGGGGGGCAGTCATCTGAGAAGTTGTATCTTGATGTCTGTCTTCAGCTTGGCCTCTGGCCTCAGCCCCTTCCCTCCCCTCCTCTCTTCTCTTCTACACATAATGCCACTTTCCATTATCCTTGTCTCTATCGTCACTTTTCTTTTTTTCCATCCTTTATTATCTTTGTATTTCAGTCTGGTTATTTTCTACAGACCTATCTTCCAGTTCACTGAACTTTGGTTTTCTTGTGTCTACTTGGAGGCTGAATTCTCCCAATCAGTACTGAATTTCAGTTATTTTACCCTGCAGTTCAAGAACTTCAATTTAATTTTTTTATATTTTCCTATGCTGTTCTAAAATTTTTCATTACGGTATCTGCTTTATTAAATTTATCAATCATAGTTCTTTTAAAGTATTTTTGTTTTTTAAGTCTAAAACCAGATCTGTGGATCTGTTTCTAATACTGATTTCTCATTTTTTGATCATTTGGTACTTTTCTCTTTTAGACCTGGCAAGGTCTGAAAATTTACTTTGAAAAATTGATCATTTTTATTGAATACTGAACATTGTCCATATAAAGAATGCCAAGATAAGTTCTGGATGATGTTCTTTCTCAAACAAGATTTGATTATCCTAGCCCATAGAATAGGAGCCGATTCCCCTGGCCTAATCAGGGAGTCATATAGTATCAGGTGAGTGTCAGGCATTTAGAGGACTTTGCACTTATTACTAAAAATGTGGACCCCAAGGCAGGTACCAGGCATAGTCAGCTAGAAGGAATGCGTTCTAGTGTTCTACCGCATGGTAGGGTGACTGGAGCATACGATAACCTGTTACCTATCTCATGACCAACTAAAAGAAAGAAGCTCAAAGGCTCCAAACAAATAGTAGCGATAAGAGATGGAACTGTTACCGGATTTGATCAGTGTATATCATATTCATCTTGAAATACCACACCATATCCTATAAATATGTGCAATCACTACCCATTAAAAAAAGTTATTTGAATGTTTAGGAGGGAAATGCTAACTCCCCTGATCTGAGCATCAGACAGTGTATACATGATGTATCAAATTAGCACGCTGTGCCCCACACATTTGTACAATTAAAATGGAGAATGTTAAAGAGAAAGAGGAAAGAACACAAGGCCCCCCTGTGTGCCCTCTTCCTGGGCAGGTGCCCCTCCCATGTATGCTCAGTGTGGGGCACTGGTCAAGTGCCCGTGGCCTTCACGTTCTCTCGCTGGTTTTCAGTGTCTTGAGTCCCCACAGTCTAATGCTTGGCACGTGTCTCCAGACAGGATCTCATCCTTCCTTCCCTGCAGGTCCCTTTCCTCTGGGATCTTGGTCCCCTGGGTCTGCTCTGCCTTGGTAGCCATTAGATTCTTATCTCCTCTTCCCAAGTGCTCAGCAAAATGGCGGGCCACCTTCCACTGAGACTCTGAGCCCCAGGCCCCGCAAGGCAGCAGCAGAGCAGTGGTGTGGGCACGTCCCCTTCCCTCCAGGATCTGCACCTCCAGGGCCTAAGTAGGCAACCATTTCCAACCACGGTTTGCAAGTGGTGTTGGTAGAAGGTGTGTGTGACATTGCACTATTCCATCCGCGTCTGGAGAGTTTTTCAGTTAATTTCTTTACCTTTAGTTTTCCCTCAAGTCTTAAATTCTTTTTAGTTGGAATTTCTTTTTTTAATGCTGATGAAAAGGGTTTTTTTCTGTAAAATTTTAGAAGTAGTAGCAAATTTATATGAAAAAATAAAAACGTAAGTTGGTGCTTTATTGATAATCAAAGAGAAAGAAGAACTTGGGAAGGGGACACATTCCTCCCTGCGCACTAAATTGTTTTTTTTATTCTGTGCCCTGAGAAGAATTTATAAAAGAACTGGCAAAACTCGAGCATTTTTATTTTGTTTTCCTTAAATGTCAGTCTCAAAGGAATTAAAGTATATTTTGGCCAGCCTCTCACATTTATTTGCCAATGGACAAATCCAAATATGGAGGTTTCCTTTTTATTGGGACTGATATAATTAGCCTACCTATGAATAGATTATTCACATTTGTGTATTTTAGCTAATGAATTGTCTCCTGTTCATGTATTACCAATCCATAGGAGATAAATGCACATTCAAAAAGATGTCCACCATCCACAACGTTGAAGAGAAGAAACAATCCAAAAGAAGCAAATTTTGTCCCTGCTAATGTAACTTCAGATTACTCCAGGAAAAATGCAGGGTGGGTGTGGAGCAAGACGCACGCGCATACCGCAGGGTCTCAGGACAGACATGCATGCCAGTGATACTGCTGTTTACCGAGGAAGAGTTCTGCCTCCTCAGGTGTTGAAGTATCAGGCCAGAGAAGCACGCCAAGGCAAGCATGTTAAGCAGGTTTTATTCATAAGTAGTAACACAAACTTCTCCCAGAGGGAGAAGCAGGGTCATGGCTGGTGTTCTAGAATCCCCAGAAATGAGCGCACCCTGCATCTTTTATAGGTTAGGGTCTTCTTTGTTTTGTCCCTTCCTCTGACCCTTATCTCCCCTTATCTCCCCTTCATGCCTATGTGACTAGGCCCTGGTGACACAGCAAAATGGTGAGATGTAAATGGCAGGGGGAAGGGCCACATGGAGATCAGTTAGGGGCCCAGGGGACATCAATTAGCAACTCCTTGCCTGTAACTTTTTGGGAGAGGTAGTTAGGCAGGTAACCTTGGTGATCGAAGGGGCTCTGGAGACACTGACATTCGTCTCCAACTTCCCAGACTCTGATGGCCTCCATTCCTCAATTTGACCAGATTCCCTATTCTACACTAACTGCCTGTCCCCAATTCTGGCTTCAACAGGATGGGTAATCATGAAACGTGCCTTAAAGGAATCTATTCAAAATGTCAGAGCACCGTGGAGGGGAATATAAAAACTGGCAGGAAGCTGTTACAGGGTTGTAGGGGTGAAAGTTTTGTGACTATTTCTTGCATGACTAGAACTTGGATATTAAAGCGTAGTTTCATACCGTTACCTGGTCTTTAAAGCTTTCCTCCCACACAGCCCAACTGAAATGACACAGCTGGCAGTTTGTGGCTTCGCTTGAGAACATAATGACCATTGTAGTTCTGGACGCAGAGGTCCTTAATATTTCATGCTGTCCTGACGATACCAAGGCACTTGTCTCAAAGAACACTATTGTGCTGTGTGGACTGACCTTTCTCCTCAGTGATTCTGAATGCAAGGATGCAGAATGGAAGTCCTCTGCTCCTCAGGTGATGGCCACCAAGGTGGGGATGAAAGGAGTTTTCAGACTTGGTCTGTCACACATGAAGACGGCGACACCCATCTTCCCGCAGCTATCACATTATAATTAAACTTAGCTTTAATTAAACAATATCACCAACTGTGCCGAAGACTGGAATGAGGTATCATTTCTACACTTGCATGTCAATTTTCTATTCTTATAATAACATTTTTATAAAACCGTTGGAGGAGTTATTGCTCCTGAGCTTTGGAAAACCCTAGTGTCTTGTTATTTTTTCATGACCCACTTGAAAACAACACAGTTGGCTTGTTCACAGTCACACAGAGTTAGGCAGGTGGCTCAGTTTTTAATTTATAGTCCACTGTAATCTTTTTAATTCCACGTAGTATTTTAATAAGGCTGAGAAGGTAATCGAGCAAAACAGACTTTGTTTTTAACACGCCCACCAGGTTAGTCAACTTCATCTGAGATCTAGTTCATCTTCTGTTAATGAGTCGTTAGTAGATTTTCTGATCAATAAGAATATTTATTACCCTTTTGCTCTCAATAGCCATCAGAACAGCAGGCTCATTGCCCCCGACTGTGCAGACTTCCGTCTCACACAGCAGTGTGTACGTCCCCTTCACCGACTGTCGGAAGGACAGACCGAGGCTGATTAGGGACTGGTTATTAAGAGAGAGTGTGAGAGACCTTGAGGTCTCAAAATGTGACATGAGCGTCACACTTGGGGGAGATGTAAAAAGACCCAGCGTGGAGAGTCGCCCAGCCAATCAGGAAGGTGACGCCACGGAGCAGATGACACTTCCTACAAATGAGAAAGAAGGATTTTGATCATCTAGCAAACAGGAGGTATCTTAAAAGCAATTTAGATTCATTTGTAGACTTATGCTAATTTTATGCTCTCTTTGTGTTTTTTAATCTGTCGATAGAGTATAATTAGAAATGAATGTAAATTTTCCCCTTTGCTTTAAGAAGCTTAACGTTCAGCCCATCATTTTAACAATAACTTCATACTTCATACGGGTGTCACTTCCTTTTATAGTAATTACATTTTCCTAAGAAAACTTTTTGGTTTTTATAGAAATAAAGAAAACACAGTATTGTAGTAACTGATGAGCCAGAGCTAGCCAAGGAGCCCAGCCGCAGAGTCAGATGTGTACAAAGGAAGGCCGCCTGCCCACCGCTCCTAGAAGTTCAATGTCAGCTGCAGCACTGCCCGCGGCTGGGTGTGGGCATCTCTGCTGACCCACGCTGGGGCCATGAGCACGCTGGCCTTCCTCTGCCCACGGAGCTCTCCTGCCCTGCCGTGAGCGATGCTCTGACGACCTGGGTAGGCAGATGGACAGAAGCAAGAGGCCGAGGCCAAGGGAAACTCAGGTCCCTCCCTCTCAGGAACCTTGAAAGTGACTTCTGCAGCGTCCGGGGTTTCTGACCACGCTGCACCAGAATTTTAAAGACATGTTTGTTTCAATCAATACGACTCTGCCGATTTAAAAATATTCCTGCCCTTTGAAAATAAGGCCTATGTCATCCTAAGAAGGCCAGCCATGCTCAGGCTTGTCCTGAAAGGGCAATGATGAAGGAGGGAGAGTTGCAAGTCACTTCTCCTTCCAAGTCTTCTCGGACTTGTTAATGTGAAATCAGAGAAACTTCATCTGCTATTTCTACAGTCATTGACAAATAAATATTTACTGAGTGTGTAGCCAGCACTGAGCAGACCAGCACGCAGTCATGACATCTCTGCCTGCAGGGCCTACTGTCCCACCAGAAAAGAGAAAATCGATGTAAACTGACAGATACTCCCACAACCTGTATTGCTCTTGGCCCTCTTTGGAATCACGCAACTCATGAACTCTTTGAGTTTCATTGAATAGCATTCTTCTTTCTTCCTCTTGATACTAGAAAAGAAAATGGAAATGAAGGGAACCTGCCTCAGGGTTCAGAGCATCACATCCTGCCGTGCCCGCAGCCAGGCTGGGGATCCATGCCTCCCTGCTGCAGACGCCAGCCGTCTGTTTGCTTGGATTTAAGTTTGTGCTATGGAATTGGAAGTTCCCAACTTGACATCAAGACAGAAAATGAGGAAATACTGTAAACAAATCAACTTTTAATTTTTATAGCTCTATCATTTGCAGAACATTAATCACACTTGGTAGTTACCTAGCAACTCTTTGTTCTTCTGAAACTTTTTAACCTGAAACAGATACTTTTCCCAGGACTGATTCCTATTTCCATCAGTCACATCTCACCAGTTTTCCGGTGGCTGCCCCAATAGGCATGGTGATAACTCAGAAGATAGGAGAGTGACAGATGTGCTTCTGGTGGGGACTTCCAGAGCTGGGTGAACTGGCTGGCCTGACGTGTTGTGTGTCACATCGTGACCTGCGCTCAGGATTTGAAGTTGGACAGAGAGAGTTGATGAGTTTGGATCCTTCCAGGCTGGTATTCATCTAGAAATGGAAGATCACTAGCTATACTCTCTCGATGTGTTGAGAAAACCTGGTATGAAAGCTGAAATACACAAAAACGATAGCCCAGCACCCCAGCATTCAGAGCCACTGAAATATTGCCCTGTCTCAAACTCAACCTCATGCACTCATATGCAGGCGAGCTGGCGAGTCCCTCCACTTGAGGTGGAGTCCGGCCAGTGCTTCGTCACAGCCATGAGCCCCGAGAGCCCGGTGCTCTCCGATCTCAGGCTCTAGGTTGGCATGTGCTAAGATGCAGGAAGGGAAAGCGGGACTCAGACAGTTGCTTCCAGGTCACCTCTCAGTGCACTGTGACTTTTCTCTGTGCATCATTGTGACAAGGGGACCCTCACCAAGGGACAAAGCTACCCTGCAGTGTGAAAACTGCAGTGCGGGGACACTTCAGGGGAAGCTGGGAGATTGTGTGATGAAGGACAGGGACATATTGTTCCCTCTGAGAACGCCCTTTAGGTGAAGGTCCCCGCACCTGTGCGAACACCAGGGTGTGCGTCCACCTCGAGTCTCAGGAACTGCTGAGAGTTCTCATCCACAGATGCCACAACTTCCCACGCTGAAGGGAGGAAGACACAGGCGCGTGGGGGACAGAGGAGATGCATCTGTGCAAGACTCGCTTCGAGGTCTCGGATGCAGAACTGGTAAAGGAAGTGGTGATGGAAGGAGGGCACATTCCCAAAGGCACCATGATCAATTAGACAAGAAGTCCGTCTGGTCGACTTGTGATCAGAGGGAGAAGAGACAAACACTGAACAACCAATACCATGATCTTCTAAAATGGCAAAGAAACAAAAAGCAGAAATCAAAACAAATTAAAAGGGAAAACACAAACTCAGAGATAAAATCAAAAGTAAGGAAAGCTTGAATGGGAGACAGTGGCATGGTTGTTCCAGCGGTCGGTTAGGACTGACTCTGAACAGGACATCGGAAGTTTCCATTGGGGTTGAGACGTGCCTGCTTCCACTGGCCTCAGGCTTGACATGCTTTCTTCAAAGGTCAGCATTACCCTGTGCTGGTCATCAGTCCCGTTTATCATGGAGAGGTCGTGTTGGTTACCTGATTAGATCCATACACTTCACATACCTGTACTGAAATATCACCCTGTACCTCAAAAAGCTGTGGGATTATTATGGGCTAATAAAATTTTTTTTCAATGTCTAAAAGGAGATGTAATGCCAGCTATTGGGATTTGGTCACTACATATTGTACACACATCATGTTATCACACTGGACCCCAAGATATATACAATTAAATAACGAGTAAAAAAATCATATTTGTAGCTCTTCTAGAGACTTATCACATCTACTTTTTATTTGAATTATTATTGGGATAATGACAGTTTCCTAAAGGATGGAAAGTGATACTGATTTATATCTATATCAATATCACAACAGACCCCATTGAAATACAAAATATAATTAGAAGCTACTTTGAAAATCTATATTCCAACAAAATAGAAAATCACAAAGACATCAACAAATTTCTAGAGACATATGATCCTCCCAAACTGAACCAGGAGGACATACACAATTTAAACAGATCAATTTCAAGTAATGAAATAGAAGAAGCTGTCAAAAGCCTACCAACCAAGAAAAGACCAGGATCAGATGGATTCTCAGCTGAGTTCTACAAGACCTTCAGAGAAGAACTTATACCAATACTCCTGAAAGTATTTCATGAAATAGAAAAGGAGGGAACCCTTCCAAATCCATTCTATGAAGCTAGTATCACTCTAATACTAAAACCAGACAAAGACACATCTAGGAAAGAAAACTTTAGACCAATATCTCTAATGAATGTAGATGCAAAAATCCTTAACAAAATTCTGGAAAATTGCTTACCAAAACACATTAAGAAGATAGTACACCAGGATCAAGTGGGGTTTATCCCAGGGATGCAAGGTTGGTTCAACATCTGGAAATCAATAAATATAATTCATCACATCAATAGACTTAAGGTTAAGAATCATATGATTATTTCAATAGATGCTGAAAAAGCATTTGACAAAATACAACACCCCTTCATGCTCAAAACACTAGAAAAAATAGGGATGGTAGGAACATACCTCAACATTGTAAAGGCTAATTATGCTAAGCCCACGGTCAACATCATTCTTAATGGAGAAAAACTGAAAGCATTCCCTTTAAAAACTGGAAGAAGACAGGGATGCCCACTGTCACCACTTCTATTCAACATCTTGCTTGAAATACTAGCCAAAGCAATTAGATAGACTACAGAAATTAAAGGAATACAAATAGGAAAAGAATAGCTGTCACTATTTGCCAATGACATGATCCTATATTTCGAGGATCCAAAAAGCTCCACCAGGAAACTTTTAGACTTAATAAATGAATTCAGCAAAATAGCAGGATATAAAACAAACACACATAAATCCAATGCATTTATCTACATGAGGAATGAATCATCTGAAAGAGAAATGAGGAAAACAACTCTGTTCACAACAGCCTTACAAAAATGAAATACTTGGGAATCAATGTAACAAAAGAGGTGAAAGACCTCTACAATGAAAACTATGGAACATTAAAGAAAGAAATTGAGGAAGACCATAGAAGATGGTAAGATCACGCATGTTCTTGGATAGGCAGAATTAATATAATCAAAATGGCCATACTTCCAAAGGCGCTATACAGATTTGATACAATTCCAATAAAAATCTCAATGACATTCCTCATAGAAATAGAGCAATCATGGAATTCATCTGGAAGAACAAAAGACAGAATAGCCAAAGCAATCCTGGGCAGGAAGAATGATGCAGGAGGTATCACAATACCAGACCTTAAACTCTACTATAGATCAATAGTAACAAAAACTGCATGGTATTGGCACCAAAATAGACAGGTAGACCAATGGTACAGGATAGAAGACACAGAGACAAATCCACATAAGTATAGTTACCTCATATTAGACAAAGGTGCCAAAAACATACAATGGAGAAAAGATAGCCTCTTCAACAAATGGTGCTGGCAAAACTGGAAATCTACATGCAGTAAAATGAAATTAAACCCCTACCTCTCACCCTGTACAAAACTCAACTCAAAATGAATCAAGGATCTAGGAATTAGACCTGAGACTCTTCACCAAATAGAAGAAATAGTAGCCCCAAATCTTCTTCATGTTGGCTTAGGACCAGACTTTCTCAACATGACTCCCAGAGTGCAAGAAATAAAAGGAGAATCAATAAATGGGACGGATTCAAATTAAAAAGCTTTTTCTCAGCAAAAGAAACAATCAATAATTTGATATCCACTACAGAGTGGGAAAAAATCTTTTCCACACACAATTCAGACAGAGCACTGATCTCCAAAATTTATAAAGAACTTAAAAAACTTTACACCAAAAATACAAGAAACCCAATCAATAAATGGGTTAAGGAACTGGGCAGAAATTTCACAGAAGAAGATGCACAAGCGATTAATAAATACATGAAAAAGTGTTCAACATCTCTAGTAATTAGAGAAATACAAATTAAAACCACCCTAAGATTTCATCTAACTCCAATTAGAATGGCTATTATCAGGAATACAAGCAATAATAAGTGTTGGTGTGGATGTGGGGGAAAAGGCACACTCATACATTGCTGGTGGAGTTGCAAATTGTTGCAGCCACTCTGGAAAGCAGTGTGGGGTTTCCTCAAAAAACTTGGAATGGACCCACCATTTGACCCAGCTATCCCACTCCTTGGTTTATACCCAAAGGGCTTAAAATCAGCAAAGTACAGTGACACAGTCACATCAATGTTCATAGCTGCTCAATTCACAATAGCTAGATTGTGGAAGCAACCTAGGTGCCCTTCAATTGATGAATGGATAAAGAAACTGTGGTATATAAACACAATGGAATATTACTCAGCCATAAAGAAGAATAAAATTATGGCATTTGCTGGTAAATGGGTGGAGTTGGAGAAAATCATGCTGAGTGAAATAAGCCAAACCCAAAAAATCAAAGGCCAAATGTTTTTTCTGATAGGTGAATGATGATACATAATGGAGAGGAGGGGTGGAGGAAAGAGAAGAAAGGAAGAACTTTGGATGGTGTAGAGGAAAATGGGATGGGAGGGGTGGGGAAAGGAAAGATAGTAGACTGAGACAGACAGTGTTACCCTATGTATATGTAAGATTATATGAATCATGTGAATCTACATTGTGAAAAAAAGATATTCCCTGCTCTATAATTATATCAAAATGGTTCTATTGTCTTGTATAATTAAAAATAACCAATAAAAAAAGAGAAGTCTCCTTTGGGGTTGAGACGTGCCTGCTTCCACTGGCCTCAGGCTTGGCATGCTTTCTTCAAAGGTCAGCATTACCCTGTGCTGGTCACCAGTCCCATTTATCATGGAGAGGTCGTGTTGGTTTCCCGATTAGATCCATACACTTCGTGTACCTGTATTGAAATAGCACGCTGTACCTCAAAAAGTTGTGTAATTATTATGAGTTAATCACATTTTTTTCAGTGTCTAAGGAGATGCAAAGGGTTCTGGTCACTACATATCATACACACATCACGTCATCACACTGGACCCCAAAATACATCCAATTAAATAGCAACTAGTAAAATCATATGTATAGCTGTTCTATAGACCGATCACATCTACTTTTTATTTGAATTATTATTGGGATAATGACAATTTCCTAAAGTATGGAAAGTGATATCGATTTATATCTATATCAATATATTTTCCCAGTTCTCATTTTTATCATGTTATCAAGTATTGAAAGCTCTTAATAAATCCAGGATGCAAATTCTTTATCAGATATGCAATTTGCAAATATTTTGCAAACCAGCCTTCCATGGCTGGTTTTTACATTCTTTCAACCATGTCCTTAATCAGATTTTCCCATTATGAAATCCACATATTAAGGGACACTCAGAAACCTCCTTTACCTAATACCCATATAGACTCTCCAGCTGATCTGCTTGGTGCTTGCTTGTTTTCTGCTTCTTTGCTTGCGATCCTGGGGGTTGAACCCAGGTCTTGCACATGCTAGGCAAGTGTCCTACCACTGAGCTATAGGCCTGGCTCTTTTTTAAATCTTATTTTGAGATTTTTGAAACAAGGACTCACTAAGTTGTCAAGGGCGGCCTCTCTCTTATGATCCTCCTCCCTCCGCCTCCCAAGTAGCTGGGATTGCAGGTGTGCTCCACCATGCCTTGTTTCTGGCTTGCTTCGATTTAGTATTTTCGAGTATGTCAGTTTCATGTTTTTCCTTGGTGCTGGGGATTGATCCTGTGGCCTCGCCCTTGCTAAGCACTTGCTCCATCTCTGCCGCACACCAGCAGCTCTGTTTCAGGACCTTCAGTCCATTGGTGCCCTTACTATGAACTGCGCTCGCTGTGGTCAGGACATGGGAGAATCCTGCCTTTCTATCAAACCTGACTTCTACCGTTCACTTAGGACATGGAGCCCTTTACCTTTGATGTGGTTATTGACATGGTTATGTTTAAATTGGCCATCTTGCTATTTGTTTTCTATTTTTCTCATTTGCTATTTACTTACTTTTTTCTGCCTTTTAAATTAATTAAATGCTACTTTCTTATAACATTTTATCTCCTGTCTTTGAATTTTGGGGTGATCATTTTGTATTTCTGTGTTTTCTTGAGCACTGAGTGAAAGTCTTTATGGCTGTCTAATTTTAAGTAATACTATATCCATTCTCTTTACCTATTATGTAAAAACCTTATAAACTTTGTCGCACATTTTATTTTTACATGTGCGATAATGCCTACAAAGTATTGCTATCATATTCAGTCAAGTGTATGTTTTTGAGTTTTGAATAGAAAGAAAGAAAGGTCATGTGCCCGTGAAGTTACTATTTACAATGCTTTCCACTCAGTGTATCCATCCAGTATCATTTTCCTTCTGTTAAAAGATTGTCTAACATCTCCTGCATGCATGTCTTGTGATGATTTATTTTATTTTACGTAAGTTAAACAAAATATTTTTTCCTTCTTACTTTTCAAAAAAATATAGAAAGGGGGAGATGGAGAAAGGGGGGTACAGAGCAGTGTAGTATAGATGGTTATAAAATAAAGTGGGCGCCATTTTGTTCTTCCAGTAATGAAACCGGTGGTTCCCCTGACTTCTCACTTCTGTTGCTCTCAATGTTGTTATTTTAGGGAAGTCTCCTGCCTTCTTAGTGTTGTTTTTTTTGTGTATAATGTGTTTTTCCCTAGTTTTTAAAAAGTCTTTTAAAGATTTTTTCTTTATCGCTGATCTTGAACAACTTGATGATATGGGCCTTGGTTCAGTTTTCATGACTCCTGAGCTTGGGGTTCACTGAACTTCTTCTACCTGACAGTTCTGGAAATTTTCAGTCACTTTTCAAATAATAGAATCTTCTTCAGAGACTTAAATTACATATCAATAGATTCCTATAATTCTCCCAAAGACCACTATCTCATACTCTGTAATTTTAATTTTATTACTTTTTTCTCCAAGTTTCATTTTAGTTTATATTTCTGTCTTTGAGTTTAGTAAATCTCCTTACACAATTTCAAATTTACTTAATCCTAACCAGCATACATTTTATATCACATGTCAGAATTTTTATATATAGAAGATCAAATTTGATAGTTTTTATATCCTCCATGTCTCCACTTAACATTTTGAACATTTATAAAATAATAATATTATTAATGTTCTTGTATGTGAATTTTAATATTTATGTCAGTTCCTGACTGAGTTTAATTGATTGCCTTTTCCTTAATAGGGCTCACATTGTCTTACTTCTTTGTAAGTCTAGAATATTTGATTTTTTTCTTTCTTTTTACTAGGTATTGCCAATGACATTGAAGGTTGAATGATTTTGTTTTCCTGGGAAAACGAATCCACGAGTCCTTGATCTATAATGGTATTGTTACTTAGAGAATTCCTTTGCCCGGGTCTTGCTTTTGTGATTTGTTAGGCAGACCCAGAACACTTCTTGGTATTCTACTAAATGACCTCACTGCGGACAAGTCCCTTCTGTGTACTCTTCCTGATCCCTCCAAGCACAAGGCTTTCCACCCTAGCTAGTGGTGAGGAGCTCTCCCTGGGGGAGTGACAGGTGCTGTTACCTGGATAGAACTGGGTAGTTCTCTCCTTAGCCTGGGGAGCGCCATGCACACAGTTTGTCAGAATTCGGTGGGTACTCAGGGGCACCTTTTATCCATTTCTAGAGGTTTCCTTCTGTGTTGCTCTCTTCTCTCCAGGACTCAGTCTTTCAAACTCTCACTGCCTTGGTCCACCCAAAATTTCAGCTCACTCTCCCCACACGTTGTCTCCTGGCTCCCTGGGAGGCCTCTCCTAAGGAAGCGCAGGCATCCACAGGGCTCACCTCTTTGTTTCCCACCCCTTAGGAAGGATAGGCCTTGACTCCTCTCCTTCATTTCCTGATGTCTGGTGTTCTAAAAACTCCTGTTTTATATAACCAGCCCTTTGGAAGAGAGGGTGCGTCCTGTCCCTATTATTCAATCTTAAATAGAAGTAGAAAATTCTCCTGGTATTTTTAAGGTCACATTTGGAATAAACTATTTTTAAAGACCAATCCAGCTCTAAAACCATTGGTTCTTTCACAGGTCGGAGCATCCATGGCTGTGTGGGTTCAGCAGACCCAACTGGTGTGCCAGCCAAGGCCTCCTCCAGCTCCTTCTCCAGCTCGATGGTGGGCCCGGAAGTCGGCCTGAAGAGCCCTCATTTTCAACTCCTGCCATGACCATTACAGATCCCAAGTTCCCCAATGGTAAAGAGAGACACTTAGCCCTGGTCTGGGAACCTGTCACCGCTCTGCGGTGTGGAAAGGTTGGGCCATGCCGCTAAGGTCAGGTCCCCGGGGATGGACTTGGGCTAATGAGAAGCAGGTGAGCCATGGATAGATCCCGGTGCTCCACCCACAGCCTTCCCACCTAAGACCCCGCACAGGAGGCAATTTCAGGTGGCGCATCCGCATCCCCTGGGCCTGAGGAGCTGAGGCATTTCCTCAGGATCACCCCTGCGGATCCATGTCCACCAGACCTCAGGCCCCCATTTTCTTCCATCTGTCATTGCCCTTGTGCAGAACCACCCCTTCCCCTCCGAAGGGCTTTCGGGCACACGTTCTGGTTCAAACTGTGTCCCAGGGCACTCACTCCGGCAGAGAGAGAGGGGAAATGAGAGAATAGGAAACTGCAAGAACCATCCCTCCAGGGAGCACCTGCGTGCTGCCTCTTCATACCAAGGTCTCAGCATCTGCCATGGACATTTTAAATGAAGTGACGAGAATATTTTAATGGAACCTGTTGAAAATCCAAATTTACAGAGCTTGAAGAGAGATGATCAGAAACCACGTCCTGGTGACAGAGACTCGGCCGTCCGCTAACAGGGCAGAATCCCTCACCAGGCTGGCTGGCTGGCTGACCCCGAGTGCAGGGGGCGGCTGGCAGGAGAGGGACCCGGCACCCAGCAGCCACCTGCACTTGCCTGCCCTTGTAAATGCCAGAAGGACTTTAAATGGAAGAAGCTAAAAATGCTCCTGCTCAGGGCTCTGTCCTGGGTCACAGCTCGTGATGTGTCTACACCGGGTGCCTGGGCGGACGGGAGTGGTGTTGGTCACCCAGCCCAGGTGCAGACTGCTCTGTGCTGGGAGATCATGCGGGTGAGTGTCAGCCAGGAAGTGAGCCATGTTCCAGCTGTGCAGACGACAGGGCTCCTGAAAAATCCACGACAATGCGAGATTTATTGACAATGTGCTGGATGCCCCCAGTGGAGGCTCATAATAGAATTAGGATTTTCCACCTTTCCTTTTACAAATTATTCTAGTTTCTTCTTTGTAGGAGCCAGTAAAGTGAAATGAGCACTGAAAGAAAATTCTTCCCATTTTTAACATCATTTTTTTCAAAGAATCATAAGACCTCGCATTGTGGGTGGAACCATGTTCCCCCATAAGATGTGTGGAAATCACAAACCCAGGACTTGAGAACGGGACCTTGTTTGGAAAAAGGTCTTTGCAGGTCTTTGCAGGTATAATCGAGTTAAAATGAGCTCACGTTGGATTAGGGCAGGCCCTAAACTAATGACTGACGTCCTTATGAGAAGAAGGAAGGCCCCACAGATAGGGAAGGGGGCCTGAGGGGGTGATGCAGCCGCGAGCCCGGGATCATGACGGGTCCCCAGCAACGACCACTGGCTATGAAGGGTGTAAGGAATTCTCCCTCGGGGCCTCCAGAAAGAATCCGCTCTGCAAAACTTCGATTTCTGGCCTCCTGAACATCGAGAGAATACATTCCTGTTGTTTTAAACCACCCAGTATGTGGGTATTTGTTACTGAACATGACAGGATTTGACGTGTAGTAGAAAAATATTCCTATAAATCATCAAGGCCAATGTGCTACAATTTTCTAAAAGAAAATTTAAAATATATTTTGCTATGTAGTACAAGAAAAATATACCTCTGAAAATATATAGGGACATCTGTTTTGTAGTGCATATTAGTCTGTCTGGGCTGCCATAACAAAATACCATAGGACGGATAACTTAAAGAATAGAAATTTAGTCTTGACAGCACTGGAGATTAGAAATCCATGGTCAGGGTTCTGGTGAGCTCGCTCTCTGGGGAGGGCTCTCTCCCTGGCTCACAGATGGCTGTCTGCATGCCACGTCCTCACACGGCCCTTCCTCCAGGTGTCCCTGGCGAGAGGAGTGAGCTCTGGCTTGCCTTCCAGCCCTGACCTCACAACCCTTCTCACCTCCACACAGGCCTCAAGGCCAGGTGCAGTGACATTGTGCCTCAGATGTCACACATGGGTTAGAGGGTACACAGCTCGGTCCCTACCGTCAAGGGCGTCTGTCTTTGTTTTTATTCATTTTTTTCTGTCCAATATGACCCCCTTTTCCTGTAACCTTTTCTTTGTTTGAGCCAAATTTCCCTAAAATACTTAGTTTGCAAGATCCAAGCAGGAGGGCCCAGAGCCCACACCAGTGAGGCACATGCATGGTTCTCACAACTCAGAGATCTTTCTGTCCAGAAAAGAGCATGCAACCCAGGGAAGCTCTCCAGGCAGACGCTGCCCACTGTAGGCAGGTGCCCGGAGCTGGCACAGTCAATCTTCACACCTCCTGCAGCGAGTCTGCTGGGGGATAAAGCCACTTGGAAGAACGTCAGGCCCAGGAGAAGAGGCAGAACCCACCGACTCACCTGCCCCTACAGACTGGACCATGACCTAGGCTGTGAGATAGCCGAGCACATCAATGTCCATTCTCACTGGAGCCACATCGAGTTGGCATCTCTTAGTAGATACCAGTGACCCGACGGTATTCATTCTGGAGCTGAAGAACCTTGCCAGTCTAGAGTGATGACGTTATGCCACGTAATAAGCAGATGATAAGATCCTCCCTGGTGACCCCCACCTTCCGGTACTCATTTCCCTACACAAGTCTTACCCCTTAATCTGGATTTATTGATGTGCTTTTAACAAACAGAATATGGCAGAAAGGAAGGGATGTCACTTCTGAGATCAGGTCTGGGACACTGCACCTGCTGCCTTGAACACTCCCTCACATTCTCCTCTGGGTCCTCATCCTGGGTGAAGCCAGCTGCCGTGCCAGGAGGCTCAGCAGGTGAGGGCACCTGAGCGAGAGTGGAAGCAGGTCTCCCCACTCCTCACCGAAGCTGGGTCTCACCGACCCCACCTGAAGCTTGACCGCTGCTTCCTGAGCCAGAGGTACTCAGCTGAACTATGCCAGAAACTGAGACGGTAAGTGTTTAAGCTGCTATGATTTGGGGCAATTTGTTACACGGCTATAGATAGCTAATGCAAGAAACTTGAAAACTAATAAATCTCAAACCTATAGGGAAAATAATATGCTGTAAGATGCTGTCCACAAATAGAGATGAAGCTATCAGCTGCCAATTAGATCCTTTCCAGAAATGACACTGGTTATCACTGCAGATCTCACCCTGACAAACTTGGCAATAGGAAGAAAGAATCAAAGCATAAACAAACATTTTGTGCTTTCGACACTGTAGTTTCGGGACTGGGTTGCAGCTCGGTGGTAGTGCTTGCACGTGTGAGGCACTGCATTCAATCCTCAGCACCACATAAAAATAAATAAATAAAATAAAGGTATTGTGTCCATGTACAACTAAAAATACCTTTAAAAAATAAAAATAAATTGTTAATTAAAAACTATAGTTTTACTTCTTCTAACTGAATGGCACTGGGCCAATAATTTAAAATCTCTGCATCTCAGTTTCCTATTTTGGATAAAAAAAAATTCAAAAATCTACTCTAATCATTTTCTGGAGATTATATAAAATGTATGCAATCACAGAATCCATGAGTTGGTAAACAAAATAAGTCAATAATAAATGGCTATTATTTCTTGGACTGTTGATACTTATCTCAAAATAAAAGATTGGCAGTGGGATGACACCTCGGATTGGGGATGGTGCCGGGGTGCAGGCTCAGTTGTGACCACCGGCTTGTTACATTGTGTCCTCATGAGCCCTGTAGGTCTGACCAGCTTCCCAGATCACAGACCTTAGCAGGGACTTTAGAGAGGAAGCCCAGGGGGGTGTGTAGGGTAGCTCTCGTCTCAGGGTTAGGTTCGGGATTCCTGGGAGCCTTCCGTTGAAACTGACTGGGACACTACTCACGTGTGTCCATGTGTGAGCCAGGGGGATTTTCCCCATTGCGGGATTTCCTGTTGGTGATACTTAACCAAGTGTCCCTGGCCCCTTTAACATCCCCCTTTCTGTCAAGGTGTTGGAACACTTTACATCTTTATCTGTTTATGCTAACTTTACATCTTTATCTGTTAATTCTGATACTTTTTTATCCTAACATCTTATCCTCAGAGGTCATTCATGTTCGCTTATGACACATCACTTTGCAAATGGAAAAATCAGTGTAGAGGTTAAGATGTGTACAGTCTGGAAAATCAAAGCGTATTATTGATTTGTAAGCTCCCTGGAGATCCCTGTCTTCTACATAGCTCGGGAGTTTATGAAATCGGAATTATGTCTTACGCCAGCAGAGTCATTGACAGCCCTGCCTGAGGTTGTTTCTCAATGAATTCCAGCGTGGGCAGATCCTTACTAAAGGATTCGGTGCCTTTTCGGGAATCCGTAACTAAACAGAATCCCTCAGATAGAATTGCATAATAGAAGAAAAATCAACAATTGAGGGTTAATAGGAAGCCTAGCCCCGGAGCTGCCAAGAAGGTGATATCTGAGTCTACTAAGTGTGAGGTACACATGGGATTTTGTTGTTCATAAGACCTGCATTTGATGTTTAATGTAATAGACTATGTAAAATCATTTATTATTTCAGAATGTTTCATTATAGAAAATATTTCCAGAAAATATTGTTCAAAAACTTGTAATTCCAACACCCAGAGATTACTACATTTTGGCATCTGCCCTATAATCGTCCTAATGAATAGGATATGTGCTCACTGAAATCCGCAAGTATTTGGATTTCTACTAAAGGCTTTGCATAAGTGCCGCGTGCATTTCTGCTCAGCCGAAGTGCCGCGTGCATTTCTGCTCAGCCTGCTCTGACGCCAGCGCTGCCTCAGTGCCGAGCCTGTGGCCCCGCGGTCACACAGCGCGGGACAGTCACTGCGGGATCCCAAAGGCCACCTTCCATGCAGACGTCACCTCCCGGAGTTGAGGAGGGGACAGCCCGTGCCAAGCACGCTGCAAAGCATCTGCAACGCCACGCGATCCAGCACCCGACCTCCCTACCCTCCACTCCTCGCCACCTGCACGTGGCGCGCTTTCCCCACGTCTGCTGTGAATCACGCTCCATGGATGCAGTGTGCCCGTTCCACAGGTCCTCCGTGCACGCCCAAGTGCAAGGAAAGGCTGCCCATCGCGTGGGGCGTGTTCTCCCAATGAAGCTTCTAGATACTATACAGTTCCCTGGGTTCCAAGCAAAAGAAGTGCACTTTGACCTGGAGGAAAAATTGACCCTTTGAGTGTGTGCACCGGCGGTGGCGGGACCAGAGCAGACGAGCCACGCAGCTTCTGCGGCGGGACTTACCAGGAACTGGAATCAGGAACTGGATCCTCAGGACCTGAGGCTCCCAGGCCCCTCCCCGCGGCGCCCTCTCTCCATCCCTGTGACACCCCCCCCCTCCGCCCTGCGGGTCCCTCTCGCCCTCTCTCAGCTCTGACATCCCACCGTCCAACACATTCACACCCCAGAAGCACTTCATTAAAGTCTCCAGTCCGTTGACCAGTCCAGACCACGGACCAGCTGCCCGGACCCCCTCATTACGGCCTCTTCCCAGGTGACCGGATGGTGTCCTAGCAACACCAGCGCTGTCTTCCTACTCATTTGATAGCACTGAAGACGCTCAGGGGACAAATAGAGCAGATAAAGAAAGGATGGGAAGGGAAGGAGGACACGAGCGGAGAGGAGGAAAAGGATTTTTAAAAAGAAGGAGAAGGATGGAAAGGGAAGGAAGAGCAAGCCATCGTGTGGCTGGAGGTCACTGGGTTTGTGCATTACATCATCATTGTTTTAGCTCAAAAAGACAGGATCTTGCCTAAAAATGAAAGTGGATCTAGAAAAGAGACTCACAGCCACCAGCATCACATTTGATTCATGGTAGGACACTGGCTCTAGCCTTTTGATTTCCCATCGGCCTGACATGAAGGGCTGTCTGAACAGACGTTTCCTCTGGGGAACATCTTTTGGGTCCTCTCCACTAAGATCCCCATTCTTCTAAGGGGTGTGTAAGAACGACCCTGAAACCACCCAGGTGCTCCAAGGAGAAATCCTACAGCTCCGCTGGCCAATGTAGGAATCATGGGACTTTACAAAGAGTCAGCAACACCGGGATATTCCTGGATTATACAGATCACCTTACCACCAGAGAACTCTGCTAAGAGCCAGCCAACCAAGAAACTGTCATGGCCCCAGAGCTACCTGCATGGCCAGGGTTGGAGGTGAGAATGGAGACCAGCAGCCCAGATCAGACACACGAATACTACAGTTTTGGGGGGTTTTTTTAGTTGTCAATGGACCTTTACTTTATTTATTTATATGTGGTGCTGAGGGTTGAACCCAGTGCCTCATGCATGATAGGTAAGTACTCTACCACTGAGCCACAACCCCAGCCCCAATATTACAGTTTTAAACTGAGCTGTCATTCAAGTTTCATGACAGAATCCTTAGTGTGTTGGATTCCGCCTGAGCATGCCACCCCCACAGGGAAGTGTTAGAGGTGTTGGGAACGAGGACAGTGCTCCTTCTGCATCCGGACTGAAGACCCTCGGGACTGCTGGTGCTTCCTGGCAGATGGGGGTCTTTCCCTTGTGGCTCTGCACATGTGGGGATCCAGGGAGCCCTGCCTTGTTGCTGCCCCAGCTGTGACTAAGGTCTCCCATCATCTAACAGGAGGGTGCAGATGCTGCCTCTCCACCAGCAGGGTAGAGGGAGGACCGCTCTCTCCTTGTTGGGAGCTAAAAACAAATACAACTTTCTTTTGCACCCCTCCTTCCCCTGGAGATACTTATGCTTCCCATAACTGTCATGGTGACTATTTCGTGGAAATCAATACCCTGAGCTTATTTTGTTAAAACATATTTAGCTTGCAAGCCCCGAGTTACTTAAGAATGCATGCCCCATTAACTTGCCAATGAAAACCTTTATCAAATAAATTATTTTCACTAATCTGGGAGGCCAAATATTATTTTCTGTCCTCATCAGGGGATAATTAATATGTTTAATATACAAAGAAAAGGCACTGAAATGAATCAACATTAAATTGAGACCACAATTTCATTTTTGAAACAGAGGAAGAGGTTTTGATTAGAATTATTTCTTGAAAAATGAAACTAAAACTGTAAAAAGTTAATAAAATATAATCTAATATTTAACCAGATTTAGTTTACAATTGCCAATACGGTTCAATGCTTAGAAGAAAACAACATCGTTCTTTTCTCAGTGTAATTTACTGACAAATTTACAGCACTGCATTCGTACCACATTATACAGAAAGCATTTTACTTTCTCAGGGTGATAATAAAGATTATTTTTGCAAATACATGTGTGTGTATATATATAAAGATCTCAAGAAAGACAAATATGTGTATATGTGTATTCAATCAAATTTCGCAAACACTTTTCTTAAGTCCTCTTAAGCTTTTGATTTTTAAATGGTTCTCTTTTGAAATTCTTTTCCTTGTCCCTGACCTTGAAACTTTATTTTTCTTCTCAGTTGTTAACTGCTCATTTGCCAGTGGCTTTGAATGAGATCTAAGTATTTTTCCAGTAACACTTTCATAGACATGATGTGTTTTGCAAAACTTGGAATCTCACTTGGCAATGGCTCTCCATTGCCATGGTCCTTCTGGAATGGACCTTGAGATCATTCCAGAATGGAGACCGCTAACTCAGGAGGAAATGGGAAGTCGCGGAGGTAGCATAGATTCCAATGTAAGGCCTCAGGGAGGCAAATTTATTTAAGGAGAAAATAAATTTTCTTGTGGTGAATTCATTCGTGATTTTGTTTCTAAAGTCTCTGAGTAACCTGATGATGCAAGTCCTTGGAAAATAAGCACATAGGTGAAAATGGAGCCTCTGTGTGGGAGCCACTTTTCCTCACTAGGACCTAAACACCTGACCTGAACAACTTGGAGGAGGACGGCTTATTTGGGGCTCACAGTTTCCAAGTCTCAGTCCATGGTTACTGACTCATTGCTCCGGCCGGAGGTCAGGCAGAACACGATGGTGGAAGGTTGTGGAGGAGGAGACGGCTCAGCTCATGGCAACCAGGAAGCAGAGACAGGGAGAGAGGACTGGGGCCCAAGATAGCACAACCCTCCAGGGCATGCCCCCACTGACCTCCTTCCTCCCCAACACCCAACCTGCCCACAGTTACCATCCAATTAGTCCATTAAGATCATTAACCCATCAAGTGGATTAATCCACTGAGTAGAATACAACTCTCATAATCTAATCATTTCTCCTCTATTCCTCCATTAACAGAGGAGTTTGGGGAAAACTTTTTACCCAAACCCTAACACTGTATATGAGGAAAACAATATACACTTCAAATGACCTTCCAAGATCCCTAAGAGGATTAAGACAAAAAAGAAAAATTTACTCTTTTGAATCTAATTTTATTTTACAAATCTTGGTAGACCTGTGTGGGACATGCAGCCAAAATCTCTATGAAGACATTGGTAAAGCAGGGGCCCTAGAATCTGCCTGCCTCACCCTCCAGGCACCAACAGAGCTCGCTGCCGGTAAAGCTGCCCCGTGAAAGGAGGAGATGTTTGTGATCACTTCTCTCCAAGTCCCTGTGAGGCACATTTTCTTGAGTACTTTCATGCTTTTTACCTTTCTTTTCTATTTTCAACCCCACTCTTCTGAGTTATATTACAAAACTCACAAGTCAGTGTCTTCACACAACTTTGCGCTCCTGACACCCGTGATGGTGAGAATTACTGGGCCTGCTGTGGAGTTCCCACTCGCAGTGTCTTGTGGGACCCAGGCACAGGGCCACTGGGGCTGCAGCCACCTGATGTCATCCAGGGGAACTCCCTCACGTGGCCGGTAATCATGTGGCCGTCAGGTGCGGCTCCGTGACGACTGTTGAGGAGCTGCCCTTGGCCTCCTTGAGTGGCGTGGACTCCGCACAGAACAGTAGCTGGATGCCCTGAAGGGGCACCCCAATGAGCACCCCAATGAGCACCCCGAGAGCCCTAGGTAGAAGTGGCAAGACTCACTGTGACAGTCCTGGAAGCCATGGAATGTGGTGGCCAAGCAAGTCACCAAGTCCAACTCAGATTCACGTGTCAGGGAAAATCTGCCCACAGCTCCTGAAGTAAGAGGGTTCCATGATGAAAGGGCAGTGGAATGGAGATGCTCTAGTGGCCGTCAGAGGAAAATACTACCTTCCACACCACATCCTCCAGTACCTGGGCTCTGGGTGCATGACCTGGCTCCAGATCTGCTTCCCCCAGTGTTGCTCCCACTCAAAAGCAAGTTTTCCTGGTCAAGGACTCTGTCCTGCTTCCTCCTGGGAAAGTGAGAAGCCGTGTTGGTTAACCTGTTAGGACTGCTGGGTTGTCATCTAACTCTGGTAGTCTGTTTATATTCAAACCAGAGTTTAACTCAAAATAATTAAAGGAAGAGAGAAATCTGGGACGTTTCCAAAATGTACTGCAAATGGCAGAGGGCTACCCCTGGGTCATGGGGCAAACTCGGTGATGCATAATTAGTGACTCACTTCTCCACAGCAACCACTCCCCAGGTGAGTAATGCTTGGAGAAAGAAAAGGGCTTGGACACCAGTGTGTTTCGCCCCAGTGAAGCATGGAAGGTGGGTTTTCTCACTGGTATGTACTAGACACAGTGGTTGTCCTCAGCCTCAGAGAATATGGCCCCCCAGACTTATGAAGGCTCCATCCCCAAGAAGGTACTACTCTCTGAGCTCCTTCCAATGTCCTACCAGCCTTTACACTTACAGCTTTTTGTGAGATTATCAAATAAGGCACAAAAGATAACTCATCCTGCTCCTTGTCACAGACCCAGTAGGATATCTAACTGCAGAACGGAAAAGAAATAGTGCAACAAGTCGCCTTTGGTTTTTATGCAGTCAGCACGTATCTATGTGTGCAAGCACACACTTTGACAAGCAGAGCCTTCAAATGTGGAAAGTCTGCCAAAATCTCCTGCTTCAGGGGAAGCAGGAAGGGTTCCAATTTACTCAAGTCATACCTACTGTGTGTTGGAACCAGGGCTCAGGACTGGGTTCAAGTTGAAATAGAAGTAACACTGTTGATGATGTTTCCATTCTAGGAAGGAGAAAACAAGAAGCTAGGTGCAGAGGATGCCTCCGCTCTGGGAGCTCCTCAGTCCCAGCAAGTCACACACATCGATCATCAAGTGGCAGCAGTTCTTGGAGCTCACCGTCCTCTCAGGGTCAATCCACATGAATCGTGTGCAGCTGACCCGTGCTTCAGTTCTGGGAGTAAAACCTGGACCTCCAAAGGAGTGGTCACTCCATGGCTGCCATGATGGATTCACAGGTGCATGTAACTAACCTCCAGCCTCAGTCTTCACAGAGATCTCTGCAAGAGGCCCTGGGTGAAAGGCACCCTTCTTTGCTGCAAGGAAGCTGACTGGAAGGACAATGTATGGCCAGATTCGCTGGGTTTATCTCTGGGCTGCACCAGCCTTCTGCACCAACTCCTCCCACCCCATGCCCTTCCAAAGGCGACTTTCCCACTTCTATCAAGGGATGAAGCCCTTAAAAACCACGTGGAAAGTGTCTGCTGGGGAATAGGAAAGCAAAAAGAGATAGGGAGAAAAAGACAGAAAAGTGTTCAGACTTAAAGGTCCTATCTCAGATCCTGGATCTAGCCATGCATGAAGTCTGTTCCTGGACTTGGTGGACACATATTTGAGTAGATAAAATCACTTTCTTGTAAGAGGTTTGAAATGAAGTTTCTATTATATGTGCCCAAATTGATCTTGTACTCTCCAAATTGTGTGTTCTTACCAATTTGTATACAACTTAGAATTGCAGAATTCATTTAAGACAGGGAAATAACAGAATATTTGGGGTAAGTTTCAAGCAGCAATTGCTATATACAATCATTAACTATTAAAAACAAATATTAATATTTATAACTAATGTATGAGTAAGATTTAAGATTTTTTTTTGTATATACAATTCTCCATTACTTTTTCCTGACATTAGTAGGTTAATAAACTACATAGCTGGTATCCTCAGATTCAAAATGCATACTATTTTTAGTGATTATAAACCCAATTTCTTGACCTTTTATTATTAAAATACCTTTAAAGTATGAAAATTCCTACTTTGCCTATTTCACAGTTTTTTAAATTTTTCGGTGTCTTGACACATTTTCAATAATTCAATGCTTAGTCTTTTTCAAAAGTTTATTGAATGAATATCACATGCTAAAAAAATTCAAGACATTAGAAACTTCTTAAGAATAAAATACACAAAGTACATTTTCTCACAGAGCTTATGACTAACTAGGAATGAGAAAAGGTAAGCAAATAAATAACTAAACAATGTAATTATAAATTTTGATAGGAAAGATAAAGGAATGAATTGACAGGTGACATTTTCCTCATGGTCAGAAAATCCTGTCTCAAGTGGCGATATTTTAGCAACAGACCTGAATTATGGGAAGGAAGCATCTACAGAAATCTCTGGTTAGAAATATTCTATGCAAAGTGAATGGCAAGTTATTTAAATCAAAGTAGAAGAAATACGAATGCAGGTAAATTCTGCATATAGAAACACATGAACTTTTCATCGCTGTTCTCTCCTTTTATTTTTATTTAAGATATACAGCATGAGTCATGGTGTTATTAGACGGCATTCCAAGACGCCATGTCCAGGTTGGCTACTGATACAGGGATGTTTAGTAGGAGGAGGAAGGAAGTATACAAGGTACGGGGGACAGTACCTCCCAGTGGGTGTTGGTAGCATCCTGAGTGGAGGGGCGGGCGGGAGCCTGGTGGTGAGCAGAGAGTTTTCAGGAGGAGGTGGCCAGTGACACCCAGGGCCCTGCACAGCCTGTGAGGCCAGAGCCCAGCGTGAGTGGGGAGGGCATGCCAGGCCTCCTGGGAACCCTCAGGGAATCCCAGGGTCCCAGAGATACAGAAATCTGCAGATGCTTGAGTCTCTTGTATAACATAGCACAATGTATGCATATAACCCCTGACACCCCCCATATGAACCGTCTCCATAGTCCTAAAATATCAAATACATTGTAAATATGTAACTATGTTAAGATATAATGGGGCAAATTTGGACATACTCAGTACAGTTGCAACTTCTGAAATACCTTCAGTCCATGATTGAGTCTCTGGGTTGTGGATGTGAGCATGCAGGCACAGCTTGCTCACTGTGTCTCTCTCTCTCTCTCCCTCTCCCTCTCTCTCTGTCTCTCTCTCTCTCTCTCTCTCTCTCTCTCTCTCTCTCTCTCTCTCCCCATGTACGTGGTTGTGGGGTTCTATTCTGTTCTTTCTAAAACACATGGGATAGTTATTCTGAACTCTATTTTTGATTTAAAAATTCTGGCCCCTTCATGAAAGTCTAGGCATATATATTAACAGATTATATGGAAATTTGAATTTAATCTATATTTCTGGATCAGAGGGTCATTCAGAAAAGTGGGCAAAATCAGATAAGTGGTCTCCCATACAGAATTCTGACTTAACAGATATTGGATCTTTGTAAATGTGCTATATTGAAAAATACTGAGTAGAATGTGCTATAGGTATTCACATAAGAAATTCCCAAATTTTGTCTACAAAACTTAGTTATAAATGAAGATTGAATATGAACTTTTTTAAAATTTTAGTGCAGGAATCTTTGATGTCTAAGAAAAATAATTAATAATAAATCACTCCACTCTGCAGAGTCATGAACTTTTTGCACTTTAAAAATCTTCATGGTTATATGAGGACTGTAATCTTATTGTTTCTTTGGAAAGTCACAAATTATACATAAAATCCAAGGATTAATTCTCCTTGACTCACTCTGCCCACCTCAGAAATGGGACTTATCAGTCTTAACTGGAGAACAGCCTAACGCAGGGATCAATTCCCATAGTCTGGTCCTTTGAAGATCATCACCCAAATGTGATATTATTGTAGGATTCACCGTTCTCAAAAGCAAAGAGTGTCATGCACTCCCCGAATCAATGGCTCATTTATAAATAGCTGTCATTGTCAACCGTTACTCCAGGGGCCCAGAATGTACCAATGTCCATCAGATTTGCTGCCTCCTCACCATATGCTTAGATAATTTGTCCTGTTACCAACTCTTCCAGACACGGTAACGATGCTCAGTTTGAACTAAACTACTTGAAGCTTTCAGAGCTTATATTAGTATTGAACTTTCCTTTTCAATTAAGTGTTCTTATTATTTTAATTGCTTACAACTGACTTGGAAGTATTGGAGGAAAATGTGTACATTTATGGTGGAACTTTCAAAAATAATATGGAAGCATGGCTCCTGGTTTCACATGACAATGAATAAACTTCCAAACCGAGTCACGCTCATGATGTGCTCTTGGAATAGTGTTAATAAACTTACCAAAGGAAAAGGCCAACACTATTTAAAGCAGCCATGTGATGCCTCCTATTTGACTTTAGATGTTCACAGTACTATGTAAACTTCATGACAAATTACTTTATCTAATACCACGCAGCGTTCTTGGCTCATTTCAATGGAACTTCATATGATATTTGAATATATTTGCAGTCTTCCAAGATAATCATAGAAATGTTTTCTGAATATCGTTCAGAATCTCAACTTAGCCTGATGTCAGGCAGGATATAAGAGAATTTTAAGAATTCCAGAAAGAATTCCAAGTGCTTTATAAAGATACTTTTTTTAAGTTAGTATGAATTAAAAATAAATTAAAAAGAAGAAAAATTAGCAAAGGTGAGAACACCAGGTGTTGCACACTCTAGTGCAAGCACACAGACTCCCTCCCCACCTTCTCCCGCACTCCGGCCCACTCACTCCTGGAGCCCTGGCTGCGGTGCCCACTGCCAGCAGGGAACCTGCTCTCCCCCTGCTGTGTCCCCTCAGGTGGCGCACTGACCATCCCTGCTGCAGCCGCACCCTGCGTGACTCTATTTGTTGCTCTTCTGCGTTTCCTCAGGGTCTCTGTCGGTTGGGGCTGTTGTCACTGACTCCGTATTTAGTGCTCCTTGTCTGCTTCACCTGGAGGATGAGCGCTTCTAACAGCAGGGCCTCCTTCCTACACACCTCCTCCTGCTCAGTCCAACGTGCAGCACACAGTAGGTGCTGATGAACACCATGAACTTGATGAAGTCCCTGTCCCCCTTCCTGCCTCCCCCTACCCGCCTCTCCTGCCACCACGTGGTGCTGCTCAAGGCGCTCTTTCTCCCGTCATTTCCCAGGCAATGTGCCATTATGGGTCCTGGCCACTTTGTCTTCAGGGTCCTTTCCTCGTAAAAGTATTGAAAATTACATTTAATGATGGTCTTGCCATAAATAAAATATGATCCTGATTCGGTCTGTCATTACTATTATTTCATTTTTTACTTAAAAATTAAAACATTCTCATGAGCTGTAAAGTGTCATGGGTTCTAGGCACTAGTTTACTGGGCTTATTTGATACATTAACTCTTATTCCAAGGACAATTTAAATGCCACTTCTTCTGGAGAACCTCCTCAGTCCTGCGCTGACACCCTCATGCACACATGCCCATGCACACGCACACGTATACACACACAATGTGCATCGCTCTCCTCTCCCTTTCCTTTGCTTAGCTCTTCCCGTGGGCCCCACTAAATTTAGTAAACTCAGGAAGCAAAGTCTGGGTATAGTTCCTCTCTTCTGGCAGCTGCCACCAGAGAGTTTGACGCTTTCTGATTGATCCTGATGTCGACCTCCTGTACCGATACAGCGGGCTTTGTTAACTGAGGTAACTCCAGGCGGCCCAGGGCGTCGCTGACGCATCTCATAGCCCATGACCGTGGGATCTGTATGGTGGAAACATGCGATTGGTCACACCTGCTAGGTAACAGGTGAGGAAGGTAGGCAGAGAAATCGGGACCAGGTTTCACAGAACCTTGAATTTCAAGCAGAGAATTGGGTCTTGACACGGCAGGGCCTGGGAACACCCTGAAGGTCTGTAGCCAGGAAGACAGCATGCCTCGAAAAGGGTGTTAACAAGATTTGTCTCTGAGTTGTGCCTTGATGGGATTGAAGCAGGGGAGTGAGAGGCAAGGAAAGAAGAGAAACTGCAGAGGACACTGCAATGCTGGCTATTTGTCAAGCTCTGCTTTTATTCTATTTTTTCTTGCTGTTATTTTTCACTTCATTTAATGGTAATTCCAAGTCACTCTACTGTATTTTCTAAGCAGCTTATAACTTTTTAAAAAATATCATGATCTGAAATGTGACTTGATGCATTTTATCAGAAACAGGAAATAAGTCTCCCACACACAAAGCAATAGTGTCTTCTTAAATTCTCAGTCCAATCAGTCAGTGAACAATTTTTGAACAAACCATCTAGGTGACCTCCTTGTGGTTATGGCCATAGCAGATTCAAACTGAAAAACATAATTAAAGGAACTGTCTGTGTGCTGCAATTTCTCATTTTTGGAAGTTTCAGTTCTATCTTTAACTGCGTCAAGAGCTTCTTGGAGCTACATGGACCCCATTTCATAGGGGAAATCTGATAAGTGCTGGATCTAGGAATGGAACCGGGGCCTCCGACACAGACCCCATCTGCTTCCACCCAGCACCGGGTGCAAGGCGAAGCCTTCCCTAGGGGCCGTATGGGGAAGTAGGGTCTCAGTGCCTGCCCCAGGAAGGAGGCTTCATCATGGACACGAGGAAGCTAGCGGGGCCTTGGAGCTGTGCTGGTCAGAGAACATTCTAAGTACAGCAAGCAGCTAATGAGGAAGAGCCACCCTGTCACCACCGAGGTCCTGTGAATGGCAATGGTGGGGGAGGGGTGCTGCTGAGTTGGAGGAAATTGAACGGGATCAGGAAGCATCATGGGTTAGAAAGTGGGACATGGATTCTCACCAGCTAGAGAATGCCTCCCAGATGGCATCCACCAGGAGAGGAAGGTGAAGGAGAACCCCAGGGCACCCCAGGGAAGGAGGGCTGGTGAGAGAAGGGCACTGCTGCAGCCGGAAGTCTCTTCAGGACCCAGGTGCAGGTAGATTTCATAGGAAGTGATCCCAGAGACCCCTGGGGGTGTCGAGACCCCGCTGAATGGAAACAGAGATGGGAAGCTCCTGCGGCCACCCTCTGGGCAGAGGGTGCAGGCTCTGCCTGCTGGCATCTGTCATGGAAGCCAGGGAAATAGGAAAGGGACATTTCAACAGAGGGAAAGGTAGGTGGGGGGGGCACAAAGTCAAGTCTGTCAGTGGAGAACATTTGTGGAGCTGTTGAGTGCAGGTGTCTAACGCTCTGATTCAGGTGTGGGGAGTTCCTCGCTGGTTCTGCACAGAGGAACCACAAAGACCAGATCTTAGACTGGGCTTGTGGTGGTCGCCATGGGTACAGTGACGCCACCCCACCGCGGGCTCTCTGGGAAGGCGGAGGGGTGCCTGGGAAGCCCACCTTGGGCCGGAAGCAGAATGCGGGCTGTGTTCTGTGCTTCTGAGTTGAATTCTCTCAGGAACTCATAACTGGGCACTGTCATTATCTGTCTTAAGTTGGAGATGGCAATGGCCCTCATGCCCCCCATCCACCAGAGCAAGGAGCCAGGGTCCCTCCAGGGCGCCTGTCTGGAATCTGCACTCTTAACCACCTCATGGTGAGTGGCATCAAAATTAAGAGGCTGTGGGGAAGCCATGACGCTGAGGCACGACATGGTGACTGAATCTGTCCAAAATCAGAGGTCATATCCCACCACCAGGCTGCAAAAGTGGTGCGATCGCCAATTCTCACTCACATGGATTTAAGATGTTTAGCATTTATCCAAATAATTTTTAAAGTCTAGCCTGATTCCACGCCTCTTCTTCCTTCCAAAGGTTTTAAAGTGCAACCTTGCACCACACGATGATGCTGCATCCAGGGAAGGGCCACGTGTGCAGTGGTGGTCCCGTGTCATAACAGCTGCAGAAGTCCCGTGGCCAGGGACCTCGGAGCTGTGTGACGCTGCGGTACGCACGTCCGTGGTGATGCTGGTGGAGCCTGCGGTTCACCTAACACAGAGCCTCCCTGCTGAGCTGCCGCCGGTTGTAAAAGGCAAACCAGACCCAAGTGCAGCACCTTCCCTGACGTTCACGGGGAAAGCCGTCCAATGGCGCCGCTCTCAGCAGCCACCGGGGGACCTGCGGTGTGCAGGTCCTCGTGCCTTGTCTGGACTCCTTCCATATTCAAGTGGAAGTGAGACATAAGTTGCTAATAAGTAACTAATAAATAAGAGTTCATTTCTCTGCTTTTCCTTGGCTTCGGGGACAGCCCCACTCTGCATGTTGTGGGAAAGGCATCCTTTTCTGTCTGAGAGGTGGATAGGGATGCAGTTGTCACTTTAAAAGGCCAATTCGTTTGTTGACGGGAACAGCCTCAGAGAGGCCAAGAGCAATAAACGTCACTATTTTATTCTGAGAGAGCAAACGTGCTTTATGCCATCTTTGGGTCAATGTAAATCTCAGAATCAGAAGCTAGACTGTGTTTAGATAAATTAGCTTCATACTGAAGTGATCATAACACTCAGAGCCACAAATTAGGTTGATTTATGAGAACTTGAAAGAACATTCCAAAATGGTTACAGAAGCAAAGACAGCCATCTTTTACTTTTAAAGGAAGTTTTTCTTAATAAGATCTTATAAAGTTTGTGGGTTTTATTATTGGTGCACACACATTAGAGCCTGGGAATGAGAACCCTCCAGGACCGGGGCTAGGAGGCGGTGTCAACCCTCCCTCCTAAAAGCACACTGAAAACTCTGTGTAAAGTTTCTGAGAAAAACTGAATCTGATATTTTTCTCCTGAAATAATGAAATATAAGGAAAGAATATTTTATATTACAAAAATGTGGAACGATAACCTATTTGTGCATATATAAATATTGACTCCAGCTGTCTATCAACTGTGTTCATAATTGGGAATATCTCATTAAGATCCACGAGTGACAGTTTCCTTAGCCCTCTGCTCTGGCTCTCCAGGGACAGGGACAGGTAAGGCTAAGCATTCGTGGTCCCCTCCCTGTGCGCTTGACATGCATTACCTCATTTTCCTAATACAGTTACTGGGAACCAGATGTCACTGTTAACCCCCTTGATAGAGAAACTGAGGCTTAGAGGGTTGCCACTCATCCAGAGTGACAGCTTGGAAGGGCCCCGGCAAGAACTCAAACATACAAGCCTCAGCCCTGAACACAATTTCCATGCTGACCAGAGTCCTTGTTCCCAGTCAGCTTCGTTGATGGTGACTCAGATCTGACGAGCCATGCCCACTTCAGTGTCCACTCCAATGGGCGCCAACAGTAGACGCACCCATGTGGTCCCTCACGAGGAAGGCATGGAGGACGTGGAGCGTTGCCCCGGCCGCAGAGCTTCCCCTCTGTCCACTCTCAACCCTTCCCTTGTTCCCGGGCAGTCGCTGACCCACGTCACTAGCCCCACATTCTAACTATCTCGCATTGCACTTTAAACCAAGACGGTTTCACCCGGATGACAGCGCGTCTCTGAGCACAGGTTAGTGTGTGAACTCTCTATTAGTATCTGCGAATGTTCCAAATCCAGCTCCGAAAGGAGGCACGGGGATTAGTCAGGGTTTAAATGCTCGATAGCAATAAGGAAGAAAAAAGAGCACCACGTTCATTTTACAAAATTGGCTGAATTAAAAATAAATAAAAAGTGATCATTTTAAACAAAATAAAAAGGCATAAATTGAATTCCTCAAAGTGGAGGACTGTGACTTTGTGCGGCCATCTCTTTGTCCCTACTGGTCTGAGGCTCCAGCGTGTGGATCACAGGCTGCCTGCCAGGCGTGGTGCTCTCGGGGGCCTTACCCTCCCTGCCACTCTCCTGTCCTGCCTTGCTCCAGGTGATGCGAGGCTCTCCAGCCACCTCCTTCCTCCCTCCCTTGGACCTTCCTTGGTCCAGGCCACAAGCGACAGAACCAAGGGTCCTCTGGGTTTGAGCAGCCAGCACGAAGGCCTTGGTCCTTCATCACTGATGGAGGTCACACAGTAAAAAGAAGTGATTCTTTACAAATGGGTAAAACACTTTGAGTGGTAAAAAAGTTACACGCAGAACTGAGGTGCATAAAACAAATGCGGTTTAATTTCCTCTAATGGAGCTACTTTGTCTTTAAACCCTGAGTCTCTGAGCAGCGGAAGGGAAAGCAGGACACTCTTTCAATGTCCTGGACGATAGCCTGTACTCTCCTCATCATCCCCCTTCCTCCTGATGATTCCATCCTCCATGGGCAGGCCTTCCAGCTGCCCTCTGCTTCTCAATGCTCTTTGGAGAGAGGCAGTCTGGGGATCAATGGACTTCCTAGGCTAGGTGGAGGCAGCAGAGGCAGCAGCTCCAGGCCGCCACGTTGTAGCCAAGAGTCTGTCCAGGTCGACATTCTTTCCCTCTGAGTCCTCAGTATGCTGAGGCACACGTGCTGGGCTGTCCACCACCTCCTCTTTTCTGCATCACATCTTGCTGCTTCTAAGGGGGCCGGGGGGGGGGGCGAGGCCCAAAGTAGAGTCCACTCCACACTGGAGAGGAGAGCTATGATCAGTGAGACCCCTAGCTCCTGATCTCTAGTGGAGGCCACAGAAATTTAGAAAACCCTTTTTTACTGGAACAACACTAGGGACTCAAGACCACTGCCTGCTCAGAACACAAAACACAACTTTGTAATTCAAACCTGTACTGATGCTCTCCCTCCTCTTCCTGTGTCCGTCTCTCTCCCGACTCCTCTCTCCTTTTCTGCCCACTCACTTTACTCTCTGATGTAACAATGCGAGTCTTCCTTGAGGTAGAATGATACACTATGAAAGATGGTGCTCAAGAAAATTGAAAGGAAAATCATATTAATAATATTAATACTTTAAAATATATTGCTAGGAGCTGGGGTTGTGGCTCAGTGGTAGAGCACTTGCCCAGCACGTGTGAGGTACTGAGTTTGATTTTCAGCACCACATATAAATAAGCAAATAAAGGTCCACCCACAACTAAAAATATTTCTTAAAAAATGTATTGCTATAATTTCAATTATAAATGCCATAGAGAAAAAAAATAAGAAAATAACATACTTTTGTTTAATACCCTTGTATTGTGCTCTTTCTGATTGAGTCAAAATTGCCCAGCCAGGCCTTTAGGATTTTTTATAAAATTGTCCATTTTCTGGCTCCTGTAAGACAAATGCTCTCAACACCAGAGGCTAATATTGCTTCTCCAGACGGCATCTCCCCTTTGGTTTCGGTCTCGGTTCCAGCTCTCTCCACTGCGCAGAATGGGCCTGAGAGACCTCTTTCAAAGCCTCTTTGATCCCTCTGGGCTCAATTCAAATCCTGTCCCTTCCATGAAACCAGTCCACATCATGACGTCCTGTTGGGTGCTACTTAATATTTCCATCGTAATTAAGTCTCCATTATAACGACACCTCTCTCTTTGGTATGGATTAGAAACTTTCCTCCATCCATCTCCCACAAAGGTGAGCAGCTGAGGGCAGGAACTGAGAGTCCCTCCCGATGTCCATCATGGTGGCCGACTTACGGAATACGTGGTAAAGTCCTCCCAACCATTAAAATGTTCTATACGTCGCACCAAACAGTGGGCCAATCACAGCTTTGATTGATCTTTGATGTATCTATGAGTGTTTGTTTCTCTAAGATTGACTGAAGGCTTTAAAAGTCTTTTCCTGCTCCTGAGAAATCTAAATGAAGAAGACGATGCAGGTAAAACTTGCCAGGCTGTGTGTTAGTGGCTAAAAGGTTCTGCTGTCAAGGCATGAGCTGGAACCCTGAGTCTCCAGTCACCACTTTGCACGTGATATGTGGAATGTCACTGTATCTGGGATCTTTGTTGAATAACAATATAAAAAAAATAGTCATTTCTGATAAAATTCAAAAGAATTATGCCTGGTTCTTCACAATTAAAAGGTGGTCTCTTTATAAATTCCATACAGAGTCTATCCAATGCAAATAACTTACAAGAGACAGAAATTCTTCTTTTAATAAAATCTATTTTTCTAGTAACGGAGATCAAGTCAGTCTATTCAGAAATTTGCCTTTAAACTCTACACTTTAAGAAATAATGTGCTTTCCTGTGCTACTCGGGAAATTACATGAAATTAGATACTCAGATATTGATACCTAAGTAAAAGAATATGGATTATTTTATTGTAATTACAGAAGAACTGCTACAATAATTAAAGAGTGAGGGATAGTAATTCAAATCAAAAGTAAAAAATTAAGGCCCGGCGCAGTGGCTCACGCCTGTAATCCCAGCACTTGGGAGGCTGAGGCAGGAGGATCACGAGTTCAAAGCCAGCCTCAGCAACTTAGCGAGGCCCTAAGCAACTCAGTGAGACCCTGTCTCTAAATAAAATACAAAATAGGGCTGGGGATGTGGCTCAGTGGCCGAGTGTCCCTGGGTTCAATCCCTGGTTCCAAAAAAAAAAAAAAATTAACACCACCTAACATATTTAAGACTGCAGCTCCATGTATCATAATATATAAAATGCTTTCTACTGTCATGTATAACTAATAAGAATAAATAAAAAACAAAATTAAAGAAGAGTGAAGCTCAAAGAATCGTAACATATGTGAACTGTGGGAAGTCAAGAGGAGATGATATTTTTTACAAAAACATAATCAGGAATAATTTAAATAACCAACAATGGTGTGCTCTCTATTTGGGTAGAAAGAAACGGCGGCGGATTGTGGTGGGGGGTGTAGGGCAGAGGTGGACAGAGCTTGGACGTGCCTGACAGCGTCATTAGAGCTGGCAGTGACAGCAGGAGGGCCAGCTGGACCATCCCAACCTCCACGAGAGATCCTGCAGAAAGTAAGACAAGAATCATTAGGAAATTGTAAAGGGAGATAAAAATATCTCAGAAGTCATGAAAGTGTTCAGAGCAAGCCCCAAATAAATAAATAGAAAAACACAATCTGCTGCAGAAGAAAGACTTTTTGTGGCGCAGGCTCCTGAGCCTGTGGCCGTGAATATTGTCATTATCCATGACTTCACATGGTCTTTTAAGCAGCACAAGGAGAGCGGTTCTGAGTCAGACCATTTGGCGAGAAATGTGCTCTCTGACAACAGCGCCCAGGGACATCTCGCTGGTGGACGGGTGATCACAGGGGCCTCTGTTCCCACAGCTGGGCTCCGCCCCGTCACCAAGCACCATCTGCCCTCTGTTGTGTGGGGGACATTGTTCCCACTCCAGGGGCCACGGAAGGAGTGGTGCACCTGCTCTTAAGGGGACAGTCTCTCCCCAGGACACGGAGGACCACTCCCATGGGAGAAGTGCACTCCAGCAAGATTTCTTTCAGTTCACAGAAAAAGAGACGAGGACACGCCAGCCCAGGGTCTGGTGCACCACCAGCATTTGCTAACTGAACCCATGAGTAAGTGAATTTAGGCACCTAGTGATTCACCTGAGTTCCATATAAACCTACGCGAGCTTTTTGGTCTATACATGTTTAGGGCACAAGACTTAGAATCACGTCTGCATTGTGTGCACACATGTGCACTAACATCAATCACCCAGGCTTCCAGGGGTAACTGCTTGTTTGCACTCGATCACATGACTCCTTCATGATCACATGACGCCTTCATGATCACACAACTCCTTCATGATCACATGACTCTGGGGTTCAGATGTGGTTTCCTCCTCTTTTCTTTGAAGAGCCTCCTGGCTGCTGCTTGTCCTCCCACCCTCTGCCCACCGTCTCAGTCCTCTGTCTGTCCCTGAGAGATAAGACAGGCCTTCCCTCTTCCATCTGCCTCTGTAATCTGTGCTGCCGAGTATCTCTCCTCCGCCTTCACTCTTCTCGCTGCATCTTTTTCTCTAAGTCACACCAGCCCCACGGAGTCAATGACCTGCCAGCTCCAAGCAATCCCCACATCTGGTTCCCAAACTCAGAGGCGTCTCTGGGCTGAGACTCTTACTCCAGCTCCGGAGCTGCCGCAAGGGGCCTGGCACAGCATCTCTAGCCCATCACGTCCTGGGCCTGGGAGCAGTGCTTGTCCTGGAATCTGTGGTCTGTGCATCATTTGTTGTGGTCCTGGAGTCCTTCGTGTGCCTCAGAGGGAGGGACCAGCATCACTCCCTGGACGCTTCTCCCCCTGCAGGCTCCCCAGACACCACACCAACATCTGCTCTCCACACCAAGGTAGATGGCGCTTTGCAGACGTATTTTGTGTGCTTCTCACATGAAATCAGTTTGCTAAAGTTCATCACTGAGAAAATCATTGACATGCATGTCTGACATTTATGATCTGACCAATGACAACCTTGGTCAATCTTCCTTTTCTCTCTAAACCAGTCGTTAGTGAACCTACAGGTTCCCGGAACAGCCTCTCTTCGTCCTGCACCATCAGACATGCTTCTTCCTCCATCAGTTGTCTCTCCTTCAACCCATGCACACCAACTCATTCCAAAAGCATTTCTCCTAAGACATCCACTTCATAAAGCCTCCTTACTGTTAAAACTTTGCGTAGCTTGCACCCAACACAGTAGATGAATTGTAACCTTTAATTGTCTACGAGTGTGTCTCTAAGGTCAGTTGAAGGCTTAAAAACCTTTTCTTTTTACTGGAAAATCTGAACAAAAAGATGATACAGATGAAGCTTAAAAAAGCTGTGTCCGTTGGTGGTGAAAGGCACCCCCTGGAGGCACGAGTGTGAGTCTGACTCTTTCGGCCACCAGTTTGGTGACCTTAGGCCACCTGACTGTTGCCTGCCTGCGATAGTGGACATAGCGAACTCTTTCACGAGAGTTTTTATGATATTAATAAAACGTTACATGTGAAGCACTTCCATGGACAGTTACCCTGGAAAATCCCTCAAAAGCACCAACTAAGTACATTACATGCAATCGTCTAAACTCTAAAAGTGGTAGGATTCAAAATGCCTGGAAATTGCTTCAAGGTAATCCAGCGAAGGGGACAATCAGGCTGTGGTGGCGTGAAGGAGAGGACACTGCTTCCGAGTTGCTCACTGCCTTAGCTGGGTGGTGGTCACATGGGGATGCATTGCCCTGCCCTCTGTTGGAGGTTCCTGTTTGAAATTCTTTGGAAGAGAAGTTGTTTCTCAAAGCATTCGATTATGGTCAATACACAAAGACTTGGTGCACATTTTCTTTTATTAGGAATGAATGAGATCCGCCTGGGATCCGCCTGCAGCTTTGACAAGGATCACCGTGCAAAAGACGCCCTGAGAGGATGGAGGGGCCTGAGGTGACCTGGGGAGCAGTAGATTCAAGACTCCAATCTCGTGCTCACCCCAAGGACACCCACCGCTGTGCGTCCTGGCAGGAAGATGGGCCAGAGAGCTTGAACTCTCTCTTGTCCGCCTCACTCTGCAGAAACAGTTGAACTCCTGTGATGTGACAAGAGCAGACACAGCTTTAGATTCCAGAATTCTGTCGTCTTCCCACTGGCTTCCCGATGGCCCTAAATTTTATACATTTTAGGGCTTAAATCAAATAATGTAGAATTGATGTCCATTTTGTAATACAGCGTGATTTTCCTGTTTACACTAACGATAAGGCCTTGCTTCCTGCAGGGAGCATCCATGTGCTGTCAGGAGACGGGCTTTGAGCCATGTGAGAGTCTCCCCGCTGCATGACCGTGACCCTGCAGTAAACCCTCCCAGCCTTGGGGTCTTCAAAGGCTCAATGGATGCCGTGGGGCCTTCGTGTTGGTGTTGTCTGAGGAATACGTGTGACGGAGGGTGAGAAGTCACGTTTTGCACCTGCCATGTGCTGGACACTCTGCTAAATCCTCAAATGCCGGACAAGACAAGACTCCTGCAGCCTAGATTTCCATCTTTCAATGTTAAGAAAATTGGGGTTCTGCATCACTATTCCTCTCCCTGTTTTTCCTCCTCCTCTTTTTCTGCTGCTTTTCTTTCTAAAACAATTCAATTCTAAAACCATTAGGTGCTGTTGATAAAGGTAGGTGTCTGCAGGCTGGGGAGCCCCCTGCAGCAGGAGCTGTGGTTTGGGGCACCTGGGTGCAGGCAGGGGGAGAGCTAAGCGTAAGATCATAACCCAAGAATGGGAGAGAGGTCCACACAAGGGGCACCAGCAGGGAGCAAGGGTGTCTACGGAGGCGAGGAGAAGCAGCAGTGATGGTGGGTGGTCATGGAGAGGAGGACTGACCAACAAGATATCGGGAGCAAACGAGAATTCACCTTGGATGGCAACAGTGTGGAATGATGGTTTTTAATGAAGACAGAGAAATAGGTACACATATAAATGTGCTGGGGAGGCTTTTATGTCCATATCAAGTGTGTGTGTGTGTGTGTGTGTGCGCGCGCGTGCACGTGTGCACGCATGTTCCACAGCCTGTCCACTGAGAGGTCTGCGTGTCGTGACACACTATAGTAGTGAGCATATCTGCAATTTAGATCTTGGCTTCTAAGTATCACTCTCCACCAAAAGGAAATAGGGTTCTTTGGAGAAAAGGCGAACACAAGGCGACCCTAGATGATGTCTTCGTGCCAACAAGTAAGGAAGTGCTTGAGGAAGTGCAGGGCACTGAAGCAGGCCTGAGGATGCCCACTGGCCAAAGCCAGGGCAGCTGCTCTGTCTGCACCAAGATCAGCACAAACATAACAGAGAGCATCCAAAAACACACTCACACGCAGTATGGTGTAATTCCCTGTTCTCAATAAACAGTGCTGAAACAATGTTACATTTTAAAGAATACATTTTGCTTCCACCCTCACTTCACACCATTTCTGGGGGGCTCCTGGATTGCTTAACCACTGAATCATACCCCCAGCCCTTTGGATTTGAGACAGGGTCTTGCAAAGTGACTCAGGGCCTCACCACATCACTCAGGCCGGGGCCTCAAACTGGCCCTCCTCTCGAGTAGCGGGATTGCAGACTGCACCACCACACACAGCTCATCCTGTGTTTTAAAAGTTAACACAAAATGGTTCAGGGACCTACATGTGCAAGAAAATAAAGTGAGCTATTAGGGAACTTAGGGCTAGTCAATATTTTAAAATTACAAAACACAGTACTTATTTAAAACACTTGAAAAAGTAGGACTTCGTAAAAATCTTCTCAACTCTGGAGAGAACTTGTATCCAGATTATTGAAAGCGTCATTTACAACTAAACAACAACAAACCAGCCCAAATTGACCAACAAAAAAAGCAGGAGAAGCACCTTTGTGAACATGCAGAAGGCAGATGGATGGAGAATAAGTGCATGCGCAACATGTTTGCCTTCAGTAAGTGCAAATTAAAATCACAGTGAGACCCGCTCACTGCACACAGAGTGGCGGGAAGCAGGAGGAGCACACTCGGGGCACGAGGGGCAGCCCGAGAACTCCGACCCCCCGATCAGAGGAGCACCAAATGGTGCAGTAGCTTTGGAAATGACTTGGGTGGATTTTTTTCAAAAAGAGGACCCAATAATTTCTCTCTTGTGTACTTCCCCAAGAAAAAGGAAAGCATACGTCCTTATACATAAACTTGTACATAAACGTCCACGCAACTTTATTTGTGACATCTTAAAACTGAAAATAGCTCAAACATTCACCAGGTGATGACCAGGAAACCAGTTCTGGTGCAGTCCTGTGATGTACTGTGCAGGCTTAGAAGTCATGGGCTTCTGGAAAAGACGACCTAACAGGCACATCGCGAAATTATTACAGCAAAAGGTACCTGACCCAAAACAAAGTGTTCATAGTTCATAATTCTGCTCATACAACATTTCAAAATGCAAACTGATCACACCTACGGGTACATCTGAAACCAATCGTGGGAAGCTATTAGATAAACCAAATTGATAGAATTTATGCAAAATCATGACCTATAGTCTATAAAAGTGCCAAAAAAGGTCTTTAAGTTCCAGGAACTTAAAGAAACATGACAACTTAACGCAAAGGAAAGCATGGAGCTGGATGTTTGCTATATAGGCATCTCGGGACAATCAGGAAATCGGAAAGGGGTGGGAGGATTAGATGGGACCTTAGGGCCTTCTTAGAACTGCAGGCAGAACTCACAGGGAGTCTGACTAAGTGGTAACAAGGCACCAACATTCAGGTCCCGCCCGTGGTTCCGTCAGAGTTTGCTGAAGAACGTCCTAGGTGAAGGAAATGCTAACACACTAGGGAGACCTGGGATCAGATGGGCAACTCCAGCTGCCGGAAGTAGGAAACGGGTCTCGCACCAGACCTGTGATGCTTCTCTAAGTTCAAATAGACAGATGGATTTTTAAAAAATTAAATTTGTTTGCCATTTCAGCCCAATCTTATCATTTTAATCCAATACAGGTATTCAAGGAGTCCCTTTATAAAATAATCCTCAGAATCTGGAAGCAACAGTTCTCAGATTTCCGCCTTGCAGCTGGTCCGTGCTCTCCTCCACGACCAGCAGTGAGGAGGGCTCAGGTCGGGCGCCCAGCGAGTTCATGACTGTGTCTGGACCGCAGACGCCAGCCAGGATCACCCTGGGCAGGTGGCGTGTGGGAGATCTGGGCTCCCTTCCGGGCCCCTCGCCTCCTGTTCTCAGAGCCCGCGATGCTGTTCTGCTGCTCTCACTGACAGCGGCACCCTGGGCTGCCCGCTCTGACCTGAGTCCCTGGGATTCATGTGCTGTCCTCTCCTCGGGGACCCTGTCCTCCTGGGCTCTGACGACCATGGAGAAACCTCTGCCACCTGCTTGGCTGCGACTCTTCGTGGACCAGAGTCTCTGGGTCTCTGGGAGACTGCTTGGCCCCACAGCGGCCCGGCAGGGAGTCCTCCCTCCTGGCTGTCCTGACGAACCTCCAGCCCCCGGGGGCTGGCTCCAGGAGGGGCCTTCCTTGCTCCTCATCTGGTGGCACCTCTGGGCTTCTTCATTCCGCCATCTCAACATACGCCCTTGTGGCTGACCCTTGGACATGTGGCACCTTCTCAAGACCAACGGACAAGATCTAAAATCTGATCATTAGACATTGTTATTAAGTAGAAACCAAAGGAACCCGGAAATAGCTTCCCTCTAATAAACTTGCCCTTTGAATCTTTGGTGATGCCGAACCCCATATCGAGGTCAGCTCTGGCTTCCTCCAGCCACGCGCCCGCCGCAGCTCTGACGCGCCGCTGCCTCTGCCAGGCCTGAGGATAGGCGTCGTGCAAAAACAAGAAAAAGGATGAATTGACATTGTTCTGCTTGCCCTCCGGGTACCTTCACACTAAATAATGTGCTGCAGGCGAGGCAGCTAGACGTCTGCAACTTCTCTTAAATTCCCAAGGATCTGGAAGCATTAAGGAGCAGTGGATGTGAACTCTGGCTGTCTGTCCCAGGCCTCTGAGTGCATCACTTCTGGTGCTGGTTCAGCCTCGTCTTCCTCCTTGCCTTCTCAGCCCTGCTTCTCCACACTCCAGCTCCGGTCTGGACCGCTCCCCATCATTCTGCTAAACATCCCATGACGCTGTTGTTTGGAATCTGCTTTTGAGGAACGTTCAGGAACATCAGGGCAGAGGTGATGAGACTCAGAACTGGTAATAAGCGACACTCTTCCCATCCTTTCCCAGCCAGCCAGCTCGCCCAGCCACAGTTCCACGGCCCTCTCTGTTCAGCCAGCCAAGGACTGTTGAGAAACGAACCCCCAGCCGTTCCTCTCTTTCCCACCACCCACGACCTTTCCTTTCAGTTTGGGTGGAATCATCTGTCGTTCAAACCCTAAGCCTCCCTCTTGGTTCTGGAAACAAGGAATGATACTGTATTTGGAAAAAAGGCCTTTTCAGAGGTGGTGAGGTTAAGAGGTGATCCTGAATGATCTTGGGAGGCCTGAAATCCAGGGGGGCCCTTACAAGAAGCACTCAGAGGGGTATTTGTGACACATGAGGAGAAGATAGACGCGGAGAGGAATGTGGTGAGGACACAGATGGGAGGGCCGTGGCCACAGGACAGGTCAGCTGATAGGAAAGGCAGGCTGTCCCTGGGGCCAGCAGGGTTAAGGCCATGGAGGTTCTGACTTCCAGGCTCCAGAGCCGGGAGGAGACACGTTTGTGATCTGAAGCGACAAGGTGCAGTTGGTTTGTTCAGCAGCCTCAGAAAATACAGGGTCTCCTTCTCTTGCGCAACTGTGCCCACCCAGCAGGCGGAGCATGGCCACAGGAGGAGGCTCATCAGCCTGTGTTGATTCTTGGGAAATTGGAAACGTAAGAATATTATAAATTAAATCCATCCATTCATCTACAAAGACTTTCACAGAAACGAAGCGTAGGAAGGAACACCATTAGTATAATCGTTGGAAGGAAAAAACACAATTATTTAAAACTGAATTCCCTGTTAGCACCATTAGACTACATAGAGCATAATAACTTCTCACACAGAGCACCTTCTGAAACCCAAAATGGCTCTGTTTACTTAGTTTGCTGAAAATCCACATTGCTGTGGTCACGGGTGTCTTAGTGTCAGGCTGGAGACAGGAGTGCTGGGAGAGGCAGCTGACCATCCCTTCGTTCAGTCCTCACTCAACTGTTGTTCCGTGGTCACTGCCCTGGGCTGCTCATGGTGAGCAGAACCAACAAGGGCTTGTGCCCAGAGCATCTACGTTCCAGCGGAGGAGACAGGTCTGAGAAGAGCAACGCCCAGCATCAAGAGGGTGGGTTTGGAAAGACAGATCAAGCAAGATGAGAATGGGTCTTGGGTCAAGACTCTTAATCATGGTCAGTGTCCATGATCCTGGATGCAGGCAGGGGACAAGGCCACAGGCACAATGACGCTGCCCACGCCGTCCAGCCCCTCTGCAGCTCGGCCTTGCCAACTGTTTCAGTCAGTGCAGCTGACATGGGGACTGGCATGACAATGGACTGTGTGGAATGGTCGAGTCCCAGAACAGAAGGGCCTTGCAGTCCTGGGGGACAGCAGGAAGAAGTGCCTCTCCATCTTGGGTTGCTGCGTATCTCTAGAATGCTATTTGAGAGAGACACGCACTTCTTTCTGGACACTCTTGGCGTTGGGTTGCTTTGTTGTAGCAGCCAAGACTGCACCTCACCAAATAAATACTTTGATTCCTATAGGCAGAGTGGACCTTTCTGAGCAGAGGCCAAATGGACGAAGGAAGCAAAGATCGTGAAGAGACCGCACATTGTGTTCAGAACACAACATGCGTCCTGGCTTGCATTGCTTCAGAATCACATTCTGAGGTACGGACAGGTACTCTTCTGACAGGTGAGGAAAGGTGGGGAAGGAAGAGGACAAAGGGAGATAAATGCGTACCAGTGGGTGAGTTACCTCTGAAAACAACGGGAGCCTCCTCTCATTTGCGACCCTCTGAGGCACTTTGTAGGACCTATCTCAGGGGTCTCTCCCACGCCCATGGAGGGTCTCCTCTGGAGGCATTAAAGAGCAGCCACATGTGAGGGCTGAGCAAGTCCTCAAACATGGCCAGGGAAAGTTCCCAGACTGACAAGTATGGAAACCATAAGAATTCGGAGACCTTCCTCCCTCAGCAGATGAAATCAGAGGTGGTCCAAAGGACCAGATGGGAGCATCTTCACAGAGTCTGACACAATATCTAAAGTCAGACAGTCAAGTTCCACTCCTGGTTCTATCCCATGCTTCCTGTGTGACCTAAGACAGAATGGTTAGCCTCTCTGTCTCTCAGTTTCCTCATCAGGAAGATGGAGCTCATTATAGTGCCTACCTACCTCCTAGGTCTTCTGTATTATATTTAAAAGGTTATTTTAAAGTATAGGTATTAGATTAGCACTTATCACACAGTAAGCATTATTTAAATAATAGTTCATATTATCCAAATACACAGCACCCTGATAAGCTCAATAAATTCATGAAATCTATGCCAAAATAAGCTCATCGCTGAATCCTCAGACTTGCCCCAGAGAACGAGACTAGTCACCTCTAACCAGTATCCTCAAAGAGCTCCCCAGAATTGCATGAGATCACCTAAGTTGAAATTTACAGTAGGGCCAATAATTGAGCTTGCTTTACAAAGGGTCTAAGGTATAATTTAAAAGAGTTTTATGAGCCTATTTTCTTGTGTAATTCCCACATTCTTTGAGGCAATTCGCACATTTCATAGAAAGCTCATTCATAAATAAAATTAATGGAGTTTCTGGGCCAACAGAAGAAAATCAAGGGTCAGGCATCTGTTGTTTAAAGAATCCTAAGTGCCAAGAGATCACGCCAGTGGTTACAAATGGTGTCGCCTGAAATTGAGCATTAGGGATGAACTTGAAGACATTCAGAAAACTCTTTAAATAACAAAATGGTAAAGAAAAGCCAGGGAGCTTTTGTTACGTCTTTGGGAATAGACGGTGCACAGAATCCTAGGAGCGGAAATGACCAGAACTCCCAGTCAGGCAGTGGTGGCCATCAGAGCTACAGGGAAGAGCTCGCAGAAGGAGGAGGAGGAGACACTGGATGTGACATGTGTCTCCAAACCTGTGCTTAGGATTCATAGAAGCACTTGTGTTCAATCCTCACAGTAACATTTCGATGACTGTTATTATCCATGAAGCCTCGCTTGTCTATTGCATTGAAAAAATTCAAGATTTTTCTTTTCTATCTTCTTTTTTTTTT